>APFE031747637.1:451200-590216 GCA_000404065.3 Pinus taeda
TTGCTATCAGTTGTGACTATAGTTGTGCACCAGATCTTGCACAATCAAGGGATTGAGTATGCCAATGAGTTTGCCCACATTGTAGCTTGTGCTCACGTGATTTAGCCAAGGAAATACATGGTTGCCTTGGAATTATCATCAGTTCTTGAGCAGGTATTGAGCAGCGGAGGCAGGCAAGCAGCGAAGGAGATTTGAGCCAGTGATTGATTCAGATCTGAGCTGTATTGTGTGTAACAGAGGTGGAGATACTTGTGAGAAGTATTATGCTGTGTAATGTTACATGACTCAATCATTAATATACAGATAGTTGGGGTTTTTAGCGAGATGCTTTCCCCGGGATACATACTGTGTTAATGTGTGAATGCTCTTGATGTTTTATTGTTATTGATGCTGCTATATTGATGATCAACGTAGAGGAGCTTATGTATTGTGTATGTTTTCCGCAATAGTACATGATCAGGATAATCTCCATTGAATATGTATTAAATTATTCAAAATTTCTACACCCAGGAGTTCAGTTTCTTCTGCGGTAGGTTGGACTGTCGGGAATAGTCTCTCAGGAAAGGGTGGATTTGCTTTAAGCTCACTTTCCTCTTTATCTTCCTCAACATACTTAGGTGGAGGCTGGCTATCTGGGAGAACTTTCCCAAATCGCAAGCTAATTTCTTGAATCTCCACAACATAAGTCAGGCATGATGGTTCCCCACTATACACTTGCAGAGCCTGTATGTTTTTCGGGTTTGTATTTCGCTGGGTAGGCATTTGGGGTTGCTTTGGTGGAGCAAGAGGTAACGGTAGTGGTTGGGAAAGTAGTGGAGGCAAAAGAGTGAGAGGAGAGTTGTATTGGGGCCTCCACCCCTAATTAGATTCATTCCACTGAGGTGGTGGCTGAGCATAGGATTGAAATGAATGGGTGGCTGGTTTGGCATGATATGGAGATGTGAAGGACCAAGGAGGAGGTTTGGACTAGGAAATATGAGCAAGGGGGGCCCAATAAGGTACGGAAGTGACTTGGTTAGGGTTGTGGTATGCCTGAGATGTCCCTTATATCCCCTACTGATATGGTCTAGGTCCATGCGGCCTCCTTTGGTTTATGTAATAGAGATGTTCAGTGACTCCCTCAACCCCTTGATATACAACTCTAAGTCTAGGCAAGGAAGGGCACTTATCTGTAAAATGATTATCTTCACAGACTGAACAAACCTCTATAAAGTTCAATGGGCATTCATTCCTAGGATGACTCCCGGTGCATCTAGGGAAAACAAATGGCCAAAGTCCTCTCTGCTTCCTCTTGTTTCCTTTTGATATGTAAGGTATCCATTTGCATTACAAGAGTCTACAGCATCTCACTCTTGAAGTCTTCCAACATGTTTCCAATTTATCCTTTAATGGAAGAGTTAGAGGAAGAGGTACTAGCTATGGGTTGACTCCCCCTACCTTTCTTTCTGGCTGCTCTAGAATGGTTTCTCAAAACAGTCTTTTTGTACTCATAGGATAGTTGGTAGATGTCTCCCCCGGCCAGTAGATAGAGGGTGTCTAAAAAATCTTCTCGAACTCCTCTAAGCAGGACCAGCTTTAGACACTCAGGGTCAAGTGTACACCCAGCCCTTTTGTAACTGAACTAGAACCTCTCTTCATAGTCTTCCAGGGACTCATCACTTCCTATAGTCATTCGGAAAATTTCTTCTTTAGTATCTTTTGACCTACAATAGTCTCGATACTTGTTGTTAAAGGCTTGTTGCATCTAAGCCCAAGTTGTGATGCTATTTCCAAGTAATCCCATGAACCAGCGTAGTGTTGCATCCTTGAGAGTAGAAGGGAACAGTTTTAACTTTTTCTCATCCTCTGCATAGTCATAGATTTGAAAGATAATAGCAAACTCAAACAAAAAGGTGTCAAGATCTTCTGTAATCAGACCATGGAAATGAAGTAGGGTGGAAGGGCTAATATTCTTCATTTTGGTGTCCCTATTGGTCTCCTGAATGGGAAAGGTACATTCTATTCTCTCTCCATTCCCCCTAGCATTTTTGTGTTCAACCATTGGCTCCAAAGGAATGTTTTCTTCTTCTTCTTCCCCTATAGGTTCTTCAAATATGTCTTGTTGTTCACCTAAGGGTTCTTCTTGATCACAGCTGTCGAATAAGAGAGAAGGTTGGCTATGTGAAGCAACGGGGGTGTTGGGAAAAAATTTTCCTAAGTTATATCTATTCCTATGAGGCATGAAATGAAATATTTTTGGTTGGTTTTCATTTCTTTTTTCCCCACATTGTTAGTACCTGCAAAACTGAAATTGATTGAACAAAACAAATTGTAACTAACTGAAATGAACTTGTTGAAATGAAATTTGTAGAATTGAAAAGGAAAGCAAGGAAATATGGAACTTGAAAGGAAAGGAAATAACTAGTCTACTCTTGCTGAAATGAAATTTGTAGAATTGAAAAGGAAAGCAAGGAAATGCAGAACTTGAAAGGAAAGGAAATGACTAGTATGCTCTTCCTGAAATAAACTATTAGCAGAACGTTGCAATAGAAAATAGAAGAAAGCAGTAATCACAGAATACTCTTATGCTTCCTCGGAAACAGTGCCAAAAAGTGGTGAGCACCAGTATTGCATCAATAATGTTGCAACTCCTGGGCTGCCTACTTTACTCTTATCAACCCGGTAGTTTGTAACAAACTTGGAAGCGACAGTGTTGTATGCACAAGTACTAGTTCTTATTGCAAGTTGTCACTTGGTTAGCCAGTGCAAGATCACTAGGAGCTCAAGCCAACTTCTATGGATTCCAGAAGAATCTCTATATGTGATGAAAGGAGAGAAATATTACTCTACAGATGCTACTCTAGCTACAAAAAGGAGAAAATTTGAAATGTAAAGCAAAACTAGTAAACCCTATTTTACCAAATAATCCTACTTTTGCAGAAAGCATTATGAAAACCATGAAAGGAATGCCATCACCTACTCAAGCAAGTAAAAAAAATCTAACTACGCTACTCTTAGAAGTAAAGAAGCAAAAAACATCTTTTTTTATTTTTATGTATTTTTATGTGGATTTGACATGCATGTCATTTATTGTTTGTGAATGTGGCAGAGAATAGGTGGTGTTGGAGAGTGGTTTTGGGACTTGAGAGGATGTAGGATGATCTCGATGGGCCCTAGGAGGTCTCAGGTGGCCTTCTGGAGGCTTTTCCCACACTCAGCCTTCGAAAGAAATCCTACAGGAAAATCTACAAGTGGACACAGGAAATCTACAAGAGGAAAACATCGTTCTACAGGAGGCCTACAGGAGGAGGCCGAGAGCATTTTTCACTATTTTGAGGGTGTGAGAGTGGGTGAAAGAGGTGGATGAAGGTTGGAATGAGGTGTTAGGGCACCTAGGTGCTACTCAGTATCATCAGGAGAGAGAGAAAGATGATTGAATTTGCTCAAGGAGAGAGGAAGAAATTATATGGAAAATGCAGGAAACTAAAGCAGAATTGAGGGGAGACTTGGGTGACCTGTAGGGCATGGATCAGATGGAGGATGGGATGGCTAATGGGTTGGCCTATTTATAGAAGATAACTTCTACATAAAAAAACTAACAGTCAACCAATAAGATCGAGCAAGCAATGAAATAAGTGCATATGGGAAAACAAAGTTTTGCATCAAAATAGTCTAAACTATGATCTATGGAAGGAAATGATGATAACTGCTGCAAGAAAGGAAAGCATGAAAAAAGACTATTGTAAATAAATAATTGAGCATGATGAAGAAGTTTTGAAGCAAAACAAAACTAGACTATTCAACACTGAAAAGCTACAAACACTAGAAGTCCTATGAATGAGGCAAATCTATGTTTTTGGGGCAGCAAGAGGGTCTTTGCCTCAAATCATGGTCCCAAAGGGAGGAAGAGAGGCCAAGGCCTGTTACTAGAATTTTGAATATTTTCTTTATCCATACTTAACCTACTATAGAAAGCACAAATGGAAGAAAACTATTGAATCATCAAAAGCAACCAATTCTTAACCATGAAAGAAATACATCTAATAGCAACCTAATCTACAAACTGAAATAAAACATACAAATACAAGTAAAGAGGAGCTTGTCTACTTGGATTGGGCCCTAACCCAAGAGTTTCATCCCTCTAAGGTAACTCAGTGCTAGCTCAAAAAGGATCCATCTTTATTATCAAAACAATAACAAGATTACATGAAATTGTCTCCAAAATAATGAGCTTGAAGTTGGAGCAGAGTTTACATAAGAAAAAATTCAACAAAAATCCAACAAAACTCTAACCAGAGTGAGGTCCTAGGCCTCTCTACTTATACAACTGAAACTACCAACAACTTCCTTAAAATCAAGGATGCTTGGCTCCCAAAACTCGAGATAATCATCAGTCATCCTCCACTTGCTCGGCTACCTTCTAGTGTGTGACTTGGCTACTTGTACTCTAAGATGAATGAAGGGGAATTCGAAGTGAGGAGTAATAAATGAGGGGGATTACCTCCTATATGTCCTCTCCTTTGTCCACTTTGAGTTATTGCTACCATTTGTCCACAGGATCCTTGACTTGGACTTCAAAATTTATCAAGAATATGCATTAAACACATGTTAGACCAAATGGCATTATAACTAACTCAACTCACTCCATAAGCATAAATATAATTAGAAAATCAGATAATAAGCTAAGAGAATGGTTGATTTGACTAGGTTAGGAGGTAAAATGAGCCCATATAATTACCCATTTATGAGGCTCATCACCTGTTCTCTCGAGCACGAATGTTTTAGCTGGGTAGACACTGTCTGCTGGTCCGAACCACCACCTTGCTTTGTATTGGTCTCTGGCTTAGGCGAAGGTGACTTTTGTCCTTCGCGTTCTTCTTCTGATGTCTTTTTCTGCTCCTCTTCTATTGTATTTCGCCTTAAATTCCTTTCGCCCACTCCATTTGGTCTCAAACTAAGCACCACATCATGAATAGTGACTATAACAGTCACTTTCTCGCTGACCCATGTGGCAACGTAGCTACCCTCTCGTTTTTGCAGGCCCTAGGACACTTTGCTATTGTGCGCAGTCCCCAGGCATAGTAGTTTATAGTCCCATGCCTCCTTTTGGCTACCTGGAGTGCTAACATATGCTTTTTTTAGCTATTCAGATGGCCGAGCCCCCTATGTATATCTTCAAATGATTGGCATTGACTTTTCCTGGGAAGAGTTCTCCATTTAACTTTACCAACTACACCGCGCCATCATATGTGATCTCCTTAACAACATACGGTCCCAACCAATGCATTATGAACTTCCCTGGGAATTTATCGAACTTACTATCATACAACAACACCAAACCATTCACCTTGAAGGTGCGCAACTTATCATTTCGATCGTGCCAAGCCCTTTTGTGTTGCTTTTGGACCTGCTGGTGAAATCCAGCCAAAAATCATTCTTCCTCGAGCTCCTCCAACTGCACAAGCCTCTCCTCCAGGGCTCCGTACTCCATCATACCTGTGAGAGCTATTGTGCACAGACTAGGCATGATGTATTCCATGGGCATTACTGCTTCCACTCCATAGACAAGCCTAAAAGGTGTCTGTCCCGTCAGTTTCTTGCATGTCGTCCTATAAACCCATAATATTACAGGTATGCAAAAGTCCCAATCACTTTTCTGTGCATTACATACCTTGGTCAGTGCGGTCTCTAGTACTTTGTTGAATGCTTCTACTATCTTGTTAGCCTATGGGTGATATGGTGTGCTCTTCTGATGATACACCTAAAACTCTTCCATCAGCACATTGATTGTTTCGTTCAAGAAGTGCGTACCGCGATCGCTCATTAAGATCTTCAAACATCTGAATTGCATCAGTACGTGTTCAAACAAAAACTTTGCGGTAGTTGGAGTTGTGCAATCCTTCATTGACTATGCTTCTACCCAATGAGTCAGGTACTTTGTCGCAGTGATAATATTTCGTGCGCCTATTTTTCCTTGAGGTTTGATAGGTCCTACAAAATCTATTGCCCACTTTGCAAAATGTTGCAACATCATTTGTGGATTCAAAGGCATTTCATCCCTCCGCAATGGCTTACCTATTCTTTGGCATACGTCGCATGCCTTGCAATGTGCTTTTGAATCCTGATGAAGGGTTGACCACCACAACCCAGCGCGTATAATCTCTTGCACGATTTCTCTTCCCACATAATGTCCTCCTACAGCGCCCCCATGAGCGTCTGCAAGGATGCTGCTTCATTCAAATTCAGGTACATACCTTTACAGTATTTCATCATTCCCCATCTTGTATAGATGCCCAGCAATGACAGAGAAATCTATCGCGCACACTACTAATTCCTTCCTTTACTAGATAGAGTATTCTTTCAGTGCAATTCTAGTTTTTAGAAAGTGAACTATATCTTCAAAATGTCCATCCACTATGCGCACAACAAAGAGTTGCGTGTTGGGTAATCCTTCCTCTAGACTAGTAGGTTCCTCTCCTGTCTCAATGCGTGACAGGTGATCTAGTCCTATGTTCAATCCTCCAGGCTTCACAGAAAATTCAAAATCATATTCTTGGAACAATAAAAGCCATCTGCATATGCACCCCCCAACAAAAGCTTATTGACCAAGTACTTCAGCACGGAATGATCTGTATACATCTTAAAGTGTCCTCCTAACAAATAGTTTCGATACTTCTGGAGCATATACACCATAGCTAGTCATTCGCGCTTAGTGGTGGAATAGTTCCTCTCTACTTTAGATAATTTGTGACTCACGAACGCGATATGGTGATCCAAGCCTTCTCCACCATCTTGTGTTAGTACTGCCCCCAACGCTATACATGACGCATCAACATGGACATGAAACTCTTTCTTCCAATACATCCAGGATTTTCTTACACTCATTTTTCTAATAGAATGTGACATCCTTTTTCAACAGCTTTACCATCGGTGTGGTGATCTAGGCATAGCCTTTGATAAACTTTTTGTAGTACCTCGTATGTCCTAGAGTAGTGCGTCGTAGTTTTGCACTCTGCGGCACTTCCAAATTCAGAATCACCGCGATTTTCATGGGGTCTACCATCAGCCCTTGTTTACAAACCACATGCCCCAATAGGTTCCCAAAAGGAATGAGGAATAGATACTTCTTGAGGTTATGCGTGATTTGGTATCTTTGGCATGTATCTAGCATCAAGCGTAAGTTCGCTACATGGAATCTAACCAACCCAAATACAATCCAGTCATCAAAATAGACCTCCACGAACTTATGAATATATTCCTTGAATGTCGCAACAACCACGCGTGAAACGATAGTAGGGGCATTCCTCAATCCAAACAACATGACATTATGTTGCAAGCAACCCCACTCAGTTGTAAAGGTTCTCTTGCTAATATCCTTCAGCGCAATTTTGATCTGGTAGTACCCTGAGAACCCATCAGTGAAAGAATATGCTTCCTGACCACCTACATTGTCCAAAACCTCATCCGTGAATGGAGTTGGGAATGGATCATGTACACACACATCATTCATTTTTCTGAGATACAGGCATATTCTTATTTCATCCTTCTACTTCTTCTCTTGTACCACCATCGAGCTTACCTAATCGGATTCCTCCATAGACTCAATGATGCTTACGGCGAGCACCTTGTCTAGTTCTGCGGACCTTCTCCTTGTATTTCAGATTTAAGTGATATGGCCTCTTCTTAATTGGCTTCACATTGGGTTTTAATGTGATCTTCATTACCCCTAAATTTTTTATTATTCCCTTCAAATCCGTAAACTTGGTCGGGAATAAGTCCTGATATTCACGGAGTAATTTAGCGACCTTATCCACCATTGCGTCATCCAAGATGTCTCCAATCTTCGCAAATTCAAGTTCCACCTCTGTACCAATATTCACTTGCTTACTCTTCACCAATGCGGTTATGTTAGGGTTCTCAATATGTGGTCCCTAACCTCGCGGTGGCCTTCTGTCTCTCGAATGTTAATTTTCCACAGATCTTCATCTTCTTTTTCAACAGTTACATTATAACATTCCAACGTGCAACTCAGCTGAGTAGCCCCTTCAGGCTGAATCAATTATACTGGCTCTCATGGTATCCTAAATATGCCTACTTTTACCTCTTGTAGCACTTCATCAATAGTATCTCACCCATCCTCAAAATTGAAGGTCATCACAAACCCTTCGTGTAGGATATCCCATTCACCTGTCCCATGGCAGGGCTCTATTTCTATATACCAGTTCATTGGTATAACATCTAGGGTATGACAGAACAGGTGCACCCACTCAGGTTGTGGCTTTTCTCCATAGGCCTATGCCCACTTGGCCATATGTGTGCATGGATCATCCTGGCCATTATACTTATCTGTCAGTCACACCTTAGGCTTCCCAAATTGTGTGCGCATCATTCTCCTACATTTGTGCTAATCGTCAAAGCTCCCTTTGTGCATACCCCACCATCTCGCAGGCGTAGCGTGTAGTACCCAGTCCAAGGCCTAGAATTGTTGCTTTTCTAGTACTTCTCTTTCAAATTTATCCAAGAAGCTATCTACCAAACTTAAACCATCATAAGTAGGTAGGTCTCTTACTTGTGTCGATACACAGCGCAACGACCTTGTCATCATATTACAATTCAATGTAGTTACCTCATGTAACCAATTCTACCATCGCTCTGTTTCCTCATCTGAATCCGAAGTATAGGAGCTTTCACACTCCCATATAATCTGCCCATCTGCAGTGAGATTCACCTAGTCTTGGTCTCGCGTTGTTATCTTATAGATGCATTCCAAATCATCATCACTTTCATAGTCGCGCACTAGCTCGGTATAGTGCGATCCTTGAGCAGGGTCCAGGGATACAACTACGTGCAATGACTTATTTTCAAAAATCATTTTGCACTTCTTCATATTGATTACCTTATTCATCCTAGTGGCCCAGTCAATTCCTAAGAGCGCGGGGTAGGGATTTCTATCATCAACAATCTTTATCACTTAAAAATCCAGCAACGCGCTCACTCCCTCAATGTCCACAATTATTCCCTGCAATCGCCCCATAGGTATTATTTTCTGTTGGTTCACCATCCTTAGCTGAATTGGAGACCACTACAGCATAGGTCGCCCCATTCACTCCCATGTTTGCTTCGCAGAACATTTGGATATGATCCCAAATCTAGAATTACTTGGTCCATCTCATATTCTTCAACCTGCGCAGTTAGTCTCATCTCTCTTCCCATTCTTGTCTTATGCTTTCTGATCTTCTCGACTACGTGTGGTTCTCCTGGCACGATCCTAGCACATCTGTTGATTAGTTCTTGTAACCTTTTCACCACCTTACTGTCATGTAGTAGCTTCATACATGTTTCCATGAACATTGTGAGCATAGATGGGTCCATCTTCGGCTCCAGTTTATCTTTGCTTCATGAAGTGAAGGCATCAGTGAAGCTCTTCTTAGCTTCCATGAAAGTTTCCCAAGTGTGCTCCAAATAAAACTTTGTTTCTTTTGCGAGAGATTTTCGAACCCAAGTACTATCTTCTGGCTATTTGCCTTTGTCATCTCCCATTACGATTCCACTTCAGAGCACAATGTTCACATTCGAATCTTCCTCACGTGGCTCAGACCTCATCGTCTGTAGGTTCTAAGTCAGGGGAGGTGGTAGCGCTCCTTTGTCACGTATCATAGCTATCAACATAGGACAATCTTCTCTCTCATGATCAAACAAGGTGCAATACAAACACGACGGGTGCATTGGATTCGTGAAATCATGGGCATAATGTCCTGGCCCTTCGTAATTGTATCATATCAACTGTCTACGACCTCTTCCAGGTCCTCCTCTGCCTGAGCCTCGTTGGCACCCCTAAAATCTTGTTCGCACTATTCCTGCATTTTGGTCAAGGGGTCACATTTTAGCCTAAACTCTGTAGGTGGGAGTTCTATCCATCATCAACTCATAGCTTCTGCAATTGTGCTCATTATGTCCTACTGACCTACAAAAGTTGCAAAACAATTTTTGCGAATTTTGTGTATACTTCTGTAACAAGTGACAATTGTCTGTGGCATGTTTTCCTGCTATTTGAAAAATCGTGCACCACAAAGCAGGCACCGCACTAGGTCCTGCTTACGCTTCCGGCCTTAAGGGCATCGGTACTCCTCCTATGAGGTAATTTGTGAAAATGGGGCAGCGGTCCTTGTCATGACCCTGACCCTTGCATTTTACACACCATACCTCTTCACGCACTTCTGGTCAAGTTTTCTTGTCCTATTTCAGACTCTGCATCTCAAGGCATAAATTCTTTAGCAGCGCATGGATTTGTTGAACTCCTAAGTTAGGATCTTGCATCAAGGTCTCATGTAGCCTCATAGAAATCTCTAAGGCCTCTGTCTGAGTCATTATCTTTTGTTGCGATAGAAAACTCCTTAAATGTGGCATTAGAGAAGTTACAAACCACTCGCGATGTTGTCCATCCGTCAGATTCATATTAGCTTCACGAATCATACATTTTAGCCTCTAATCCAGTTCCCAAGAAGTCTCACCTGGTAGCATCGTGATCTCTTTGAATCCAATGATAGATTGTGCTTCAGACTTCGACCTGCTAAATTCTCTACTTAGTGTTGCTTGGATATTCGTGATTCCCGCATTTGGATTATTATTGGAGTGTTAAATATACCAGGTTAACGCACGGTCCTGCAAGGTGCTAACCAGTGTCTATTTATTTATATTGTCATCTATAACTCCGTGCACTTCCCATGCAGCCCTTACCACAAACCAAAATTGGTCTAGATCCTCATTTCCCAAACCTTTGAACACAGTCAACTTCACTGTGCTTACCATATTGAATTGCAGTGGTGGTGGAGGTGGTTCGGGTGAAGATGGAGGTGATGGTGGTGAAGCTGGTGGCGATGTGGGTGGAGGTGGTGTTCATGGAATTCTTTGCCTTATCATATGGATCGCACTTCACGGTGAGACCTTCATGAGCTCTTCCTTGTCCCCTCGCGGAGGTGAAATCAAGGGGCTAATTTTTGGTCCCTTTTTTCCTTCATTCCTGTAAGCTTTTCTAGTTCTCGTAGCCCCGAAAATCAAGGTAACTGCATAACCCTCTTTTCGCACAATAGAATTTTAATCCAAGTATTCAAATACTTTACGTACTTACCTAAGCATCACTATGCCTCGCTATAGCTACTGAAGTGTCAACTGAAAACTCAGTAATCAATCCTCCTATAATACGATCGAGCCAATGATCAACGACATGTGTGATCTTATCCTATGATGCTTCCAACCTTCTCACTTACTCTGGGGTCCACACAATAGGTCCATCAAGCTTCCACCTTCCTTCGTTATGTGCTAGCTTCGTGATCCATGCGTATAGCTCAGTAGGGAAGGACGCGAGGAATATTTCGTGGGTCTCCATATATAGGTAGTGGTCTAAAAACTCTTCTTTTGACAATCATAGGTTCTCATTCTCCTGTGCCACGAACTCATGAATTTTTCTGTCCAACCAGCCTTCAATTTCTTTCTTAGTTGGATTCCAATGATTCAACATCGAACATATATATAAAGATTCTGGTCCCGGAAACGGAACCATTTGTTGGCTTATGGAGGCCTAATCCAAGTTCAAAGTTATTTAGCCAAACAAATCCCTCCACTACTCGCCCTTTTGGCATCAGCCCGTGGAGCGTGGATTAAAGTCTCACCCGAAGAAGTATGGGGGGATGCTAGAACCAAGTTTCCGCACCCTTGAGATGTTTGAGATGTCGATTTAGTCCAACTAGATCTATCTTCGCATAGTTCATTTCACACACTGTTCCAACCTTCAATACCTTCGTGATCTATTATAATCGTCTTTCATGCATCCCTAACCAGGGGTTGAGATGCTTTCGCGCTGCTAGGGCAGCAAAATGCACTATTTCACCAAACTACATTATGTATCTTACTTATCTTCTTAACATATCTTAGCTAACTTCGCGTAAACATATACTCTATCTTGCATTCACTTAATCAATACAATTATACACATTCATGCATCATATAAGTATTAGAAGTGAATTTCATACCCAAGATAACAGATGCATAAAACAGGAAATAACTACACAAAAATGATAGGAAACTTCTCTTTATTAATACTTCCAACTGTTACAGACTCGACTCGCCCTGCACACTCAGTTGAAGGGGTTCGCGCACTTACATGTAGACTATTAGGCCCCTATACACTCAGCTGCAGAGCCTTCTCCTACTCTACTACCCAAAACTAGACATTTCTCCATATATCTATCTCACATACATCATATGTTCATCTACTCTTATCCATTGATCTCTTAACTACTTAGAGCCTCACTCTATTTATACAATCCCATGGTCCACGGACTAGGGGTAGATATCTACAGTCGACATTATAATAACAAAACTAAGGGTGGACAACCCTATGACTCATTTACAAACTAAGCGCTCCGTACCCACAAAATGCGGAGTCTTTACATCGGAATTACAATCTTTGGCCAAAATTTGGGCTCTAAGCCCCAAAACTTCCCTTGGGGGATCTCGCGCCCAATAGAAGACTTGGAAAGTATTGTAACGCGCCTTGACTTCTCCACTGCACAGAGCTAGTTCATCTCTTTGGAGGAGCAGATGGATGTGGCTGTAACGTTCCACCAATGGGGCTAGCAAGTTTACATGGAGTATTATATGATTGTGACTTAAACTTATTTATATAATAAAAGCCAACACATTTTCATGCATATGTTGTTATCATAGTTAGAATTCTCTGGTTTCCTTAATGATATATGTTGTTTAACTTACGTACTTGCATATGAACTGATTTGTATGCAATTATATGAACCTTGTTGTTAATGTGTTGCATATGTTGTTAATGTTTTCACTGTCCATGTTGACTACTCTCTTAGACATCAAATAGATCTTTCTCTGAACCTTGTTATATCAACTGTCACACTTGTCTTGGACAGATCCGTGAGTGCTTTTCATGTTATCTTACCTTGTATGTTTTGATTGCCACATCCGTGTCGACTGCTCTGCCGGAAGCTATGCATTTCCTTTGTGTTTTGTGTTCCTAGCCAAGTTGGGACTGATCCCTTTCAACATGGAACTCACCTTCACCATCTTCTCCCTTTGAAGTGTTGGAACCTCTCATACTCATTCCTTGACTCACTGCATCAGTCACACCCTTGCTACCGATAGAGTTATCTTACTTGCCTATGTGCAACATCATGGTCAAGGCATTACCTTGTGACCCACTACTAGGACTCCTACACCAAATGGTCTAAGGTCTAATTGGGACTTCTTATTGGGGAGATCCCCTTGACATGTTGGTAGGTCTAGCATAGTCAAATTTTCTGGTGCTAGAAGGAGGGCTTGATGATAAGCAGTGTCCTCTCATTCAGTTTTGAACCTTTGCATATATTTCATGGAGTCTTACATTCTTCTTCTCCTGAGGTGTTTTTCGAATCATGAAGATGGCTCCATATCGAGGAAGATTTTCAATCTCTTGTCGACTCACATGTATGATGGTGAAGGTGAAGTGGCCTAGCCTGAGCACTTACATAACTTCCTTTCCATGATTTATGAGGAATATGAGTTTAACAGGCCAATCTACTGCTTGCATTCACACTTTGTGAATCCCCATTTTGTTGGGTGCTCAGCCTACCGGCTGACATCCTGCACGCATGTGAACACTTCTGTGATCCTATTGAAGACATGTTCCATCATTTTGATCCATACCATCTTGACCGGAAACTGTTACAACAATGGAAAGCTCCGCATGAATCCATTATTGATTTTTGGCAGCGCTTCCGTGACTTGCAGTTTCAAGCTTCGAGGAGCCAAGTGAAGTTTGCTTATCTCTAGGATCGGTTCAAGTACTGTCTTAATAAATCTACTCATCCCAAGAGGAAGCTTGATGTCAAGCCTCACTCAACCTTCTTCGTTGATGGAACTACACAATCCCATGTGGGAGCAGGCATTGTCTCAATGGACTATCTGCCTCCCTCTCATTCAATAGTTCCACCATCACCCAGTGATGTTGAGGATCATGTGTGCACATCTGTTCACCCTTCACACCCTCACAACATCACTCCACTCAATTTTCATGCAGAGTAGGTTGTGATTCCTTCGAGTTCCCATATGCATTCTTTTCTTCCACCTCCGTCTTCACACTCAGGTGTTCCTCTGGATGATGTTGTCTTGTGTTCATCCATTCCAGACTCTTCACTTGTTGGGAAAAAGGAACAACCCACTGGCGTAGATGGTGTTGCACAACCAAAATGTGTTGTCATTCATGAAGAGTATGAGTGGGAGCTTGAACATCAGCACTCGGTGAAGGATGACTCCCTTCCATCTGAGCCCTCTCTGTTCCTTCCTATATTCTTTGGTGAACCTGCCATCCATGATTTTGTATGTGTGTATTCATCTGGATACACCCATTACTGATCATGCGTAGGACTCACCGGATGCTAGTCCATCATTCGAAAATGGAGAGGATAAGTTATTCATTGAAGATCCACTTTATCCTTCATTTGTCTTTTCCAGAAACACAGAGGATGAGTTCATTCGATTTTCATCTACCCCTCTGTTTGATTAATCTAATCATGAGGATGCCAAAGAATTCATTGATTTTTCTAATCATGGCAATTGTTAGCTTTATGGGGTCTGACCCAGGTTCGAAGTTAATTAGCCAAACAAATCCCTACTCTACTGGCCCTTTTGACATCAGCTCACAAAGCACGGACTGAAGTCTCACCTGAAGCAATATGGGGGGATGTCGGAACCAAGTTTTCGCATCCTTGAGATATCTGACGTGTCGATTTAGTCTAATTGTGCCTACCTTCGAGCATGTCACTTCACACACTATCTTGACCTTAAATACCTTCACGATCTATTATAACCGCCTTCGCGCAGCCCTAACCGAGGGTTGAGGTGCTTTCACGTTGCTATGGCGGTGAACTGCACTATTTCCCCAATCTACACCGCATGTCTTACTTATCTTCTTAAAGATCTTAGTTAATTTTGCGTAAACAGATACTTTATCTCACATTCACTTAATTATCACAATCACATATGTTCGCCCATCATATAAACAGTAGAAATGAAATTCATACCCAAGACATTCAATGTAGAAAATAGGAAATAAATACACAAGAATGATGTAAAACTTCTCTTTATTAATGCTTCCAACTGTTACAGACTCAACTCGCCCTGCACACTCAACTGCAGGGGTTTGTGCACTCAGCTGCAGACTACTAGGCCTCTGCACACTCAGTTGCAGAGCCTTCTCCTACTCTACGACCCAAAACTAGACTTTACACTTCAGATACTCTACTATGCTTCTATTCCATGATCATTGATTGATTTATTCCCTTTTCTATTTACACTTAGAGCCTCACTCTATTTATACAATCCCATGGTCCACAAACCATGGGTAGATCTCTATAGCTGACGTTACATTACAAAATTAACGGTGGACAACACTATGACGCATTTACAAGATACGTGCTCCGCACCCACAAAATGCGGAGTGTTTACATTGAAGTTACAATTTGTGACCAAAATCTGGGCTCTAAGCCCCAAAACTTTCCTTAGGGGATCCCGAGCCCAATAGGCCCCCAACACAAACATTGTGACTTGCCCTCGAGTCACTCTGTTGGTGCGGAGATCTTTACATGAAGACCTCCCAGCTCTGTGTGGACTACTACAAGATCGGCAGCGCACTAAGCGGCTCCCTGTTGTGCTTCCTGGGTGCGTTGTTCAGAAACCGTTGTAGCTGAACTTCTTTCCTGAATCTGTTCCTGTGTTCCCTGCATTTGTGCAAGCTTTGCTTCAATAGAGGTTGTAATGACAAAAGCCTCATCAATCTATAGTTGTACGTGCACCTTCAAAACAGCGTCCTTATGTCAAGCAGCATCCACCTGCTCCTTAAGCGCTTTCGCCTGCTACATTCCGTGCGAGCCTTTGTGTAAGGGAAACCGTCTGCATAGTTCATTTTACATCATCATATTTCTATTGTAGCTCGCACGCCTCTGCTTCTAGGCACTCTATGTTTAGGTCTTCTTGCATAGTGGTGAGAACCTCGAACGATTCTTTAAACAGCCTTGTGCAGTCTCTCACTGCATTGTTGACCTCCTATATGGCTACTGTAATGGAATTAGTGCGTTGTTCCTTAATCTCTGGTGGAGTTTAAGGTTGCGCCTTTAATTGTAGTTTGACAATCTAAAGGTTCAGCTCTAGCTGAACTTTGGCCATCTCTTCCTTTCCCTCGTGCACCCCTGTTGCAAGTTTTCAGATGCGCGCCTCCGCTGGTTCCTCTGCTTGAATGGCGAGCTCCAAGACCATCTGGCAGGCTTCCTCAACCACTTGCACTAGCTATCGGTTCTATGCCACTACCTCGTTGTGATACAAGCTCATTTGTTCGATGTTAATGCGCTACTCGCTCATGACCTGGATCGCGCAACCTTCCCTAGCTCGTAGTTCTGCAGTAACTCCATCCTGCACAAAATAGAGCATCTGTTGAGGGAGCGTAGCCATATTTATTCTAACTCCCTTCAACCCACCGACCATAGGCCTGTCGGCCTCATTTTTTTTCATGAGTGCTCCCTCTAATAGCACTATAGTGTTAGTCACTCGGGCGCGCATCATTTCCTCGGCCGCGGCCATGCCTAGTGCAAGGCTGGTTGACATAGTACCAACCTATGGAGTTCGCACAACCCCAACACTACCCCTAACACTATCTAGTGTTCCTCCACAAAGTATTAGAGGGCCTCTGCGGTGACTTCCGTCACCATCTCCCCAATGTCATGTAGATCCCCCTCAACAAGGGTGCTCAGGTCGAAAGAATTCTTTGAGGCCTTTGACTTCTTCCACAGCCCCACCTGTTCTCTTGCGCACTATCGTTTCAATTGTGTGGACGTTATCTGCGGGTTTGCACCACCTTCCTCTGGATCTATTTCCTGTTTAGTCGAAGGCGAATTCTGGCCTTCGCACTCCTTCTTTACTGCCTTTTGTTGTTCTTTTGTTGTCTTAATAGCATCCCGCGCCGCTTGGGCCTTCGCTGCCACTTCTTCATTCTTATGCTTCTCTGCCAACCATGCCATCCACAGTTTTACCTCCTCCTTCTTCCTCTGTGTAGCAGACTCCTCTACTTCTACCATGAAGCTAGCTAGAGCAGCGTAGCTACCCTCATGCTATCGCAGACCCTGTGACACTTCGCTAGTGCACACAGTCCTGAGATCACACAGCTCCCGGGCAGAGTAGTTTATAGTCCCACACCTCCTTTCAGCTGCCTGCAGTGCTAAGACTATGCTTCATATGGCTATTCATATGATCGAGCCACCTGTGTACGCCTTCAAATGACTACCATTGACTTTTTCTGGGAAGAGTTCTCCATTTAACTTTACCGACTACATTGCACCACCATTTGTGATCTCCTTAATAACATATGGTCCCAACCAATGCATTCTGAGCTTCCCTGGGAATTGATCAAACCTACTATCATATAGCAATACCAAATCATTCACCTTAAAGGTGTGCAGCTTAATATGTCAATCGTGCCAAGCCTTTTTGCACTACTTCTGTACTTGCTAGTGAAATCCAGCAAAAAATTGTTCTTCTTTAAGATCCTCCAACTATGCGAGCTACTCTTCGAGGGCTCCACAGTCTGTCATACCTATGAGCGTTGCTATGCGCAGACTAGGCATGATATACTCCATAGGAATTATGACTTGTACTCCATAGACGAGCCTAAAAGGGATCTGTCCCATCAGTTTTTTGCATGTCGTCCTATAAGCCCATAATACCGCACGTACACGTAGGTCCCAATCACTTCGCAACACATTTCATACCTTGGTCAACATAGTCTCCAATACTTTGTTAAACACTTCTATTGTCCCATTAGCTTGTGGGTATTACAATGTGCTTTTTTGATTATACACCTGAAACTCTTATGTCAGCGCGTTGATCATCTCATTCGGGAAATGTCTACCGCGATCACTCATCAATATCTTCAGACATCTGAATCACATCAATACATGCTCAAACAAAAACTTCACGACCGTCATGGTCGTGCAATCTTTTACCAGCCACGCTTCTGCCCAATGAGTCAGGTACTCTGTGGCAGTGATAATATACCTCGTACCTCTCTTTCCTTGAGTGATAGGTCCTGCAAAGTCAATTGCCCACTTTTCAAAGGGTTGCAACGTCATTTGCGGATTCAAGGGCATCTCATCCCTCCATGATGGTTTACCTATTCTTTGACATACATCATAGGCCTTGCAAATGTGCTTTTGAATCCTGATGAAGGGTCGGCCACCACAACCCTGCACAAATAATCTTCTATGCTTTCACTCTCCCTGCATAATGTCCTGCTACAATGCCCCATGAGTGTCCACGAGGATATTGCTTCATTCAAATCCAGGTACATACCTTCGCAGTATCTTATCATTCCCCATTTTGTATAAATGCCCCGCAATGATAGAGAAATCAGCCGCATACACCACTAGTTCCTTCTTTTGTTGGACAGAGTAGCCTTTTAGCATAGTTCTAGTTGTGAGAAAGTGAATAATATATTCAAAATGTATATCCACTATGTTCACAGCAAAGAGTTACACGTCGGGTAATCCTTCCTCCAGACTAGTAGGTTCTTCTCCTGTCTTAATGCGCGACAGGTGATTTGATCTGCATTTAATCGTCCAGCCTTCACAACAACTTTAGAATCATATTTTTGGAACAATAAAAGCCATCTGCATATGCACCCCCCCCCCCCAACATAGGCTTATTGACCAAGTACTTCAGCGTAGAGTGATCTATATACATCTTAAAGTGACCTCCTAGCAAGTAGTGTCAATACTTCTAGAGCGCATATACCATAGCCAGTCCCTCATGCTGAGTGATGGAATAGTTCTTTTCTGCTTTAGATAATATCCAACTCACGAACAAAATAGGGTGATCCAACCCTTCATCACCCTCATGTGTTAGTACTTCCCCCAGCATTATACGCATCAACATGAACATGAAACTCTTTCTTCTAGTTCAGGAAGACCAAAATTGGCACAGTAACCATCTTTTCTTTCAATACATCCAAGTTTTTCTTATAGTCATCGTTCCAGCAGAACGTGACATCCTTTTTCAACATATTTTCCATCGGCGCAGTGATCTGGGCATAGCTTTTGATAAACATTCTGTAGTACCCCGTATGCCCTAGAGTAGTGCACAGCTATTTTGCACTCTGTGGTACTTGCAAGTTTAGAATCACTGATATTTTCACGAGGTCTACCATTAGCCCTTGTCTACACACCACATGCCCCAATAGGTTCCCAAAAGTAATGAGAAATGTACACTTCTTGAGTTTGAGTGTGATTTTGTATCTTCGACATGTATCAAGCATCATGCACAAGTTCGCTACATGGCACCTAACCAACCCAAATACAGTCCAGTCGTTAAAATAGGCCTCCAACAATTTATGAATATATTCCCTGAATGTTGAAACAACTACATGCAAAATGATAGCAGGGCCATTCTTCAATCCAAATGGCATGACAGTATATTGAAAGCAACCCCACTCAGTCATGAAGGTTGTCTTGCTCCTATCCTCCGGCACAATTTTTCTCTGGTGGTACCCTGAGAATCCATCAATGAAAGAATACGCTTCTTGACCACCTACATTGTACTACAACTCATCTGTGAACAGAGTTGGGAATGGATCATGTACACACACGTCGTTCAACTTTCTGAGATCCCCACATATTCTTATTTCTTCCAACTGCTTCTTCTCTTGTACCACCATCAGGCTTACCCAATTGGATTCCTCCACAGGCTCAATGATGCCTGTCACAAGCATATTGTCTAGTTCTACATAGACCTTCTCCTTGTATTTCAGATTTAAGCGATACAACCTCTACTTAACTAGCTTTTCATCGGGTTTTAATGTGATCTTCATTACCCCTAAATCTCTTATTATTCCCCTCAAATCCGTAAACTTGGTCGGGAAAAAGTCTTAATATTTGTGGAGTAATTCAGTGACCTTATCCACCATCGGATGGTCCCAATAGTCTCTAATCTTCACAATTTTAGGTTTCTCCTCCATACCAATATTCACCTGCCTAGTCTTCACCAGTGTAGTTATGTCAGGGTTCTCAATCTGTGGTCCCTGAACCTTGTGGTGGCCTTCCATATCTATAATGTTAATTTTCCACAGATCGTCGACTTCTTCTTTAGAAATTACATTATAATATTTCAGCACGCAGCTCAACTAAGTAGCCCATTCAAGCTGAATCGATTCTACTGTCTCCTGTGGTATCCTAAAGATGGCTGCTTTTACCTCTTGTAGCGCTTCATCAATACTGTCCCATTCATCCTCAAAACTGAAGGTCATCATGAACCCTTCGCCCAAAAAATCCCAATGACCTGTCCCGTGTGAAGCCCTATTTCTATAAACCAGTTCATTGGTATAACATCCAAGGTATGACAGAATAGGTGTACCCACTCAGGTTGTGGCTTTTCCCCATAGTCCTGCATCCATTTGGCCAGATGCGTGCACAGATCATCTTTCCCATTGTACTTATCTGTGAGTCACACCCTATGCTTCCTGAATCATAAGGGCATCATTCCCCTACACTCGCGCCAGCCGTCAAAGCTCCCTTTGTGCATACCCCACCACCACGTGGGCGTAGCACACAATACCCAATCTAAGGCCTGGAAAAGTTGCTTTTCCAACTCCTCCTTTTCAAATTTAATCATGAAGGTATCTACCTCACTTAGGCCATCATAGGCAGGCAGGTCTCTTACTTTTGTCGATACATAGTGCAGCGACCTTGTCATCATATTACAATTCAGTGTAATTACCTCATGTAACCTATTCTACCATCACTCTGTTTCCTCATTCAAATCTTACGTACAGGACCTTTCGCACTCCCATGCAATCCACCCATCCGTGGTGGGATTCACCTAGTCCTGGTTTCACGTTGTTATCTTGTAGATGCAGTCCAAATCATCATCACTTTCATAGTCACACACTGCCTCCATATAGAGTGATCCTTCAGCAAGGTCCAGGGGTATAATTACGTGTAGTGACTTCTTTTCAAAAATCATTTTCTGCTTTTTTAGATTAATCACCCCATCATGTCAGTGGCCCAATCAATTCCTAAGAGTGCGGGGTATGGATTTCTATCATCAACAATCTCTATCACTTCAAATTATGCTAGTTCACTTGCTCCCTTAATGTCCACGGTTATTCCCTGCAATTGCCCCATGGGTATTATTTTCTGTTGTTTGCCAATCGTAGTTGAATAGGATATCACTGTAGTGTAGGTCTCCCCATTCGCTCCCATGTTTGCTTCGACAGAACATTCACATCCAATCCTAAATCTAGGATAACTTGATCCATCTCATATTCTCTGATCTACATTATTAGTCTCATTTCTCTTCCCATCCTTGTCTTGTGTTTTCCGATCTTCCTGACTAAACGCAGTTCTCTTGGCTTTGCCCCAGTGCATCTGTTAATGAGTTCCTGTAACCCTTTTACTGCCTTACTATCTCGCAGTAGCTTCATACATGTCTCTAGGAACGTTGTGAGCATAGATGGGTCCATCTCTAGCTCTGAGTTATCTTTTCTTCCTGAAGTGGAGGCCTCAGTGAAGCTCTTCTTAGCTTCCATGAATGTTTCCCAGGTGCGCTCCAAATAAAACTCTGCTTCCTTTGCTGGAGCTTTTTGAACCCAAGTATTATCTTCTAGTTGTTTTCCTTTATCATCTCCCATTGTGATTCCACTTCAAAGCACAATGTTTACATTCAGATCTTCCTCACATAGCTCGGACCTCATCATCTGCAAGTTCTAAGTCGAGGGAGGTGGTAGTGCTCCTTTGTCGCGTATCCTAGCTATCAGTGTGGGACAATCTTTGGTCTCATGATCGCACAAGTTGAAATACAAACATGACGAGCGTGTTGGATTTGTACAATCACAGGCATAATGTCTTGGCCCTCCACAATTGTAGCATATCAATTGTCCATGACCTCTTCCAGGTCCTCCTTTGCCTCGACCTCGTCCACGCCCCTGAAATCTTGTTCGTGCCATTCCTGCATTTTTATCAAGGGGCCACATTATGCCCTGAACTCTATAGGTGGGAGTTCTATCCATCATTAACTCATAGCTTCTACAAGTGTGCTCATCATGTCCCACTAACCTACAAAAGTTGCAGAAAAATTGTTGTGAATTTTGTGTGTACTTCTGTAACAAGTGACAATTATCTGTGGTGTGTTTTCCAACTATTTGACAAATTACGCACCACAAAGTAGGTGTCGCGCTAGGTCATTCTTGTGCTTCCGACGTTAACGGCATCATTCCTGCTCCTGTGAGGTGATTTGTGAAAACCGGGCAGTGGTCCTTATCATGACCCTTACCCTTGCATTTTACACACCATACCTCTTCACTCACTTCTGGCCAAGTTGTCTTGTCTTGTTTCAAACTCTACATCTCAATGCATAAATTCTTTAGATGCACGTGGATCAGTTGAACTCCCTAGTTAGGATCCTGCATTAGGGTCTCATGCAGCCTCATTGTGATCTCTAAAGCCTCTACCTGAGTCGTTAATTTTTACTATGACAACACACTCGTCAGATGTGTCATTAGCAATGCAACAAACATTTGCAATGTTGGCCATCCGTTAGATTCATATTAGCTTCACGAACCGTGCAATTCAGCCTCTAATCCAACTCCCAAGGAGTCTCACCTCGTAGCATTGTGATATCTTTGAATCCAATGATTGACTGTGCTTCAGACTTCAGCCTGCTAAATTCTTTGTTTAACACTGCTTGGATATCTGTGATTCCCACATTTGGATTATCATTGGAATGCTTAATATCCCAGGTCAGCATGTGGTCCTGCAGGGTGCTAACTAGTGTCGCTTTCTTTATATTGTCATATGTAACTCCTTTTGCTTCCCACACGGCTCTTACAACAAACCAAAATTGCTCTGGATCTTCATTTCCCAATCCCGTGAACACAGGCAACTTTATCGTGCTTGCCATATTGAATCGCAGTGGTGGCGGAGGTGGTACGGGTGAATATGGAGGTGATGGCAGTGAATCTAGTGCCGATTTGGGTGGGAGTGGTATTCGCAAAATTATTTGCCTTATCAGATGGATCGCACTTCGCGACAAGACCTTCGTGAGATCTTCCTTGCCCCCTCGCAGAGGTGAAATCAAGGGGCTAGTTTCTAGTCCCTCCTTCATTCTTGTAAGTTTTTCCACTTCGTGTAGCCTCAAACATCAAGGTAACTACATAACCCTCTTTTCACACAATAGCATTTTAATCCAAGTATTAAAAGACTTTACATCATTACCTCGCGGTCCTTTGAGAAAGCATCACTCTGCCTCGCTGTAGCTAGCTGAGGTGTCAATCGTGAACTCAGTAATGAATCCTCCTATAATCCGATCGAGCCAATGATCAATGACGTGCGTGATCTTATCCTTCGATGCTTCAAATATTTGCACTAACTCTGGGGTCCACACAATAGGATTGTTGAGTTTCCACCTTCCTTGACTATCTGCCAGCTTCGTGATCCACTCGTACAGCTCAGTAGGGAAAGACGTGAAGAAGATTTCATGGATCTTTGTGTATAGGTAGCAGTCTAACCACTCTTTTTTTTTCAGTCACAGGTTCCTATTCTCTTGTGCCATGAACTCTTGAATTCTTCTATCCAACTAGCCTTCAGTTTCCTTCTTAGTTGGATTCCAATGATACGACATCAAACATCTCTATGCAGATTTTGGTCTTGACAACAGAACCATTTGTTGGATTGATGGGGCCCGACCCGGGTTCGGAGTTAATTATCCAAAAAATTCCCTACACTACTGGCCCTTTCAGCATCAGCCTGCAAAGCACAAATTGAAGTCTCACTCGAAGCAGTATGGGGGGATGCTGGAACCAAGTTTCCACACCCTTGAGATGTTTGAGGTGTCGCTTTAGTCCAATTGTGCCTACCTTCGCGTAGGTCACTTCGCGCACTATCCTGATCTTCAATACCTTCACGATCTATTATAATTGCCTTCATGCAGCCCTGACTAGGGGCTGAGGTTCTTTCGCACTACTATGGCAGCGAACTGCACTATTTCCCCACCATGTCTTACTTATCTTCTTAAAGATCTTAGTTAATTTCGCATAAACATATACTTTATCTCACATTCACTTAATTATCACAGTCACATATGTTTGTGTGTCATATAAACAGTAGAAATGCAATTCATACCCAATACATTCAATGTAGAAAACAGGAAATAAATACACAGGAATGATATAAAACTTCTCTTTATTAATTCTTCCAACTGTTGCAGACTCGACTCACCTTACACACTCAACTACAGGGGTTCACGCACTCAGCTGTGGATTACTAGGCCTATACGCACTCAGGTACAAAGCCTTCTCCTAATCTACAACCCAAAACTAGACTTTACACTTCTGATACTCCGGTATGATTCTATTCCATGATTATCAATTGATTTATTCCCTTTTCTATTTACACTTAGAGCCTCGCTCTATTTATACAATCCCATGGTCCGTGGACCATGGATATATCTCTACAGTCGTCATTACATTACAAAATTAAGGGTAGACAACCCTATGACTCATTTACAAGCTCCACACTCTGCGCCCACAAAATGTGGAGTATTTACATTGAAGTTACAATTTGAGACCAAAATCTGGGCTCTAAGCCCCAAAACTTTCCTTGGGGGATCCTGCGCCCAACAGCAGTCGTGATCCATTTGCTTCCATTTTTTATCACGATCATGAATCTATCATATTTGATCTTTCAAAGCCATCCATTTATGATGATCTACCTGATGACGAATTTGAGACACCCAAGACTATCGAGGAACTTCAGCCCAAGCTAATGGTTATGTCAAGCACTCGCTCTCTTGGGGTCAATCTCACTTCCGATCATGAAATTGTTAAATCACCCAAGGCTCCTCATCACTCGTCTGTATGAATTGAAGATCCATCTCACACATAGATCACACTTCCTCCACTCGAACTGCACAATCCCATTGCACATGCATTGGAGGAGCCTTACATTGAAATCACTCGTGCACAACACAAGTTATCTTTGTTTCTTTCGTTTGCTTGCATGTCTCAGTAAAGAGTGTGCTTTTGCTTCAAAGTTGCATGTAGTGTCACACAGTGCCATGATAAGTCCAAAGACTGTCCATCATGCACATGCACTCACTTATGTCCTGTGGTCAATTTGAAACATGAAGTGTGGTTGTCTTCACTGTTATATCTTTCTTGTATGCTGGTCTGCACAATTGGGTTACTCGCGGACCAAGCCTTCACCCACATGGGTCTACCAATGCATTGGGGGCTACTTTGGAAGTATCACTTCATGTGATCAGGCCCATGCACCGTTAGTGTATGAGTAGGAGTAGTGTTTGCTTTCAGCTGTTTGCTTGCATGCTTGTTTACTTTCATGCTTTGTTTGCTTGTTTGTTTTCTTGCTTTGCTCTCATTTTTGCTTAGTTCATTCGCTTGTTTTGTTTGTAGGTTATTTCGCATGAAACCATGTGTGACACATGAAATGAGCTGGGTAAAGTACAAGAGGGTCTGTACAGGTATCACTACTTGGTTATCTCTCATCTTGCCTCTATATCATGAACTTGTTACTTTTAGTCCATGATACGTCGAAGAAAAATATGTATTGTTCGAAGTGAACCTTAGTGAAAACACAATGCCTACACACTAACTAGTGTCACCTTCTCTACTCGATTATTTTTGGGTTAACCCTTGTCAGCTCAGTTAAGTAGAGTAAGTAGAGGGGAAAAACCTTAACAAGCACGTCAGAGATATGATAAATTGCTTCTTTGCTGGAACAACCTCCTCTTCTCTCAATAAGTTGGGATCCTTCTTTTGCCTCTTAAATGAATAAGTTTTATGCACAGTGACAATGAAAAAAAATGAAAAGTCAAAAAATTCATAATGAAAAATGAATAAGGCAAAAGAAGAGAAAGGCTTCCTACGCAAGGAGTTGATGCAAGTAACTATGCCGGAGTACTGACCAGGCTTGCTAGTAGTGGAGCCATGCTTGCATTCCTATATGACTCCACCAGGGTACTTTCTAGGCCAGCTAGTGCTGGAGAAACACTAGAGATGAAACTAAGACTCTGACAACTATACTGCTTGTGCACCTATATACCCCTCAACCCCAATAGAAACAATTGTGTTTCTTTAGCTTGGAATGTGTGTCAATTGCCCAAGGGATTTTCAAATGCTACATCTTACAATAAAGTTAGTGTGAAACCAAGATGAGATAAGAACTGAACAATACTTCCAGAGGTGTTAGACTTGCTTTTCATGAACAAGGTCTATGCAGAGAGCTGGAGTTCTACCAGTATGTCGCCAAGTGTTGTAGCGGCTACAACCAACCTCCAAAATTTTTCCTTAGCCTATTTTGGAGCCTCCCTACCAACCTTACATAGCACTTTGTCTTGCTTCGTCAAGTACTCAAGCTTCAGTGTTTCCCTTGCACAAAGGCAACCTGTTGATCGCAGTCGATCCATTCCCCTCACAGGATGCTTACCTGGACTTTGTCCAGCTATAGGCTAAGTAGCTTCCCCTTGAAAATTGTGCATTCCTAGAGGGAAACCAACCTTTCCCTCTAGGAATTGTACAATCCTCTCTGACAGCATGCTAGTCTCCAAGATTGTGCAATCCTGCCAGCCAACCCTCCCAGCAAGATTTGCGCAATTTTCCCATCAATAGGTTGTTCAACCTAGGATTTTCACAAATATGGGAAACAGTCAGCTGATGGGCCCATAAATTGCGCAATACCCTTGGGAAGTCAGCCTAGCTTACAGTCAAGAATGTGCATTTTTCCCAAGCAGTTAAGCATTGGCATGCATGGACAGTCTGGTTGACCAGTTCCACCTGGGACTGAGGAAACTTGAATTTCATGCATGCATGACTTGATCTTCATGGAATAGCAAGAGGAAACATGAAAAATGTATCCCATGATTTAGGGAGCTATTTTTAGTAGCCAAGGGTTACATGAAAAGTTGTTTTAGAAGTTTCCCTCTAAGTGTCGCTTTTTCCTAGATTTGTAGTATGCGCATCATGAGATCAAACTTATTCATTCGACGCATCAGAGCTCATTCATTCACATCGATCTTGGAGCTCTAACATCCCACAACACATCTAGGACTCTTCAACACGTCAAACTCATCCATTCATGGGTAAGTGGCCTCAACCTATCTTTTTCAACATTTCTATTGCTTTTTGTGTATTTCCTTGTGTGAGTGTTTTTTCTTGATTTCTTTGAATGCCTACTATCATTTACATATATCCTAGCTTGTCCTAGCTCTGTTTCAATTTTCATTTCTATCTCACTGTTCTCACATGCATGAAACTTCTTTGGACGAACATTCGTCGAACCGGCAAACGGCCTCAAACACATGCTTGTTGATCTGTGTGCTCAATCTTCCATTCATGTTTTCCATGCACTTTTGATCACTTCTTCTATCACTTAGTGTCGCCATGCATTTCATCGAATTACTTGATTTCAGTTGCCCATTGGCGAGTCAGGCCAACCTTGGTCGGGTCTCTGCCTTCACTAAGGCTGCATTACGCAATCTGGATAAGGAAGGCTCACCTTCCTCTCTATATTTGTGCATTCTGACCCAGTACTGACCCCTTGGACTGAATTGCACATTTTTGGAGGTCAAAGGCTGCTTGGCCCAAAAATTTGCACAAATTTGTCCCTGGACCAGCAGTCTTTCCCAGCTGGAATCATGCATTGCACAATCCCAGTAGCCAACTGCCCAACTGGATTGCGCATTTTGCATTTCTAGTAGTCAGTCAGTCTCCCAATAGCCTAGACTATGCCTTGTGCAATCTTGGCAGTCAGTCACCCGACCTCCCAGTCAAAATTGTGCAACCTTCATTATCATTTCCCAGGTATGTTGCAAGTTAGTTCTCATGTTCATTTTGGTTTTTGATTGACAAATTGCTTGCTATGAGTGTTGCCATGTCTCCAAGTATCACAGGTGTTCATCTCCCTCTCAGCAGTACAGGTACAATGGTTTCCAAGAGAGGAGAGGTGAAGATGTAGTTTAGAGCACACTTGGGGATGCAGTCAATCAAGTGTCCATGGGCTTACCTACTCACAAAGGCATCAAGTTGCTCATGGACAAGGACATCAAGTAGCAACATCACAATGAGTAGCATCATGAACAATAGCTGAAGGCATCATACTAAATGCAGCGAACACAACGAATGCAAGAGGAAGGTTGTTGACAACATAGAGGTAGAGCAAAGTTGCAAGATCAAGCAGATCCCCTGATAATGAAAGCAATTTTGGAGACTCGGGCTATGAAGTGACAGTGTGACAAAAAGATCATGCGAAGGTAGAAGATGGAACAAAGAAGGAGATGCATGTGTTGAAGCAGCAACTTAGGAAGAACATGAAGCTATGTAGACAGTCCAATTAGTTGCAGCAAGAACGGGAACAACAGTGGGTGCAACATGCACTCGCAGATGAAACTGCGCCAATACAAGTTAAGGATCTATCCCAGCAGCTGACACAGAGAAAACATAGTGAGCATTATTTTTTATTACATTCCAAGAATCTAGTAGCATGCATGTCATGTAGCATGATGAGCCTCGGTATTGCAACAAGAATTCTGCAACTCCCAAGGCTTCTGACTTTAATTACCAACCCGGGGTTCGTACAAACTTAAGAGGTTTCGGCACTATATGTGTGGCATACAATGTGTCCTTACATTGCTATCATGATGTAATGGATTGCATATACTGAATTCAAATCCTAAACTAATTATAGAAAAGGAAATGTTCGAAATGGAACTTTAACCTATTGCAAGAAAGAAAGTACAAGGAAAGAGACAAAAATTCAATGCTAAATCACACCATTTCCTAATTAACTGCCACGAAGCTATGCTTTGCAATAATGCTAAATTATCATGAACAAAATGCTACTATCTAAGCATGGAAATAAGAAGCATCAAACATTACTAATGTGCAAGTAAAGGGACTGAAATAAAACTGTTTCTGTCTTTTTGTCTTTTCATGCAAAATCAAGTATGCAAACTAAATTATTTTGGTGATGTGGCAGGTTAATTAAGGATGTTGGAGGATGGATGGAAGGGTTAGGAGATGGTTGGATGGTGTGGGAGACCCTTGGGAGTCTTTTGGTGACTTCCTAGAGGTTTTCCCTCAATTTGGCCTCAAAACAAGCATTTTAGGAGCACCTACAAGATGTAGTAGAAACCTACAGGATACATCCAAGAGAAAAATGGAAGGTTTTGGAGGTGATGGAAGGCTTAGGGAAGGTGGTAGATGGGTGGAATGGAGTGAAAAAATGCCTAGGATCACTCAGAACTCAAAACCAAAGTTGAAAGATGGATGGATTTTCTCAAAAAGCTTGGAGTAGTTTCCTTGTGAAATGATGAAATTGGTGAGGGTTTAATGACCAAGGAAATCAAATCCAAATTGGATGGGACAAATTTTTTTATTAACTTGGATGTCTTAGGTCCCTATTCCAAGTGGAATCACTCCAAAAGACCTGTGTTAACTAGTGAGCTAGTAAATCTAAAAAATTCCTAACCAAATCAAGTGCAAATGCAATGGGGTAATTTTTGTTATGAACTAGAATTTTTTTGTGATCTAATGCAAGCGGAATCAATTTGATTGAAGCTCGTTAGCATGCTCTAAAAAATAGTAGAAATTTGTTGTTCTTCGCTAAAAAGGAGGTAAAACAATCTAGATTTGGGAATAAAAGACTAATCCAAGAAACGCAATGACTAATAGGAACTTCCAAAAGAATAAGTAATGTAAATAAGAAATGAAAAGAAGGAAAGGAAATGATACAAAAGGGCTCTGAGGTTCCTGGGATAAATAAGCCCAAGGAAACTCAGAGACCTATGGAGGAGAACAAGATTTAGAAGTTGAACATGACACCAATCTTCATTATTTTCATCAATATAATTACATCCCTGCAAGAAAATACAATGGAGCTGCAAGAATACAATCTCTCTCCACAATAACACTCATGAAAATCTATATCTAGAGGAAAATTCAACTTGGTACTTACACAAAATGATTAGGAATCATTCCCCATGAATGGAGGAAGCTTTCCCCACCAAAATCCTTTGATTAGTGGATCTAGTCCCCAATACTAGGAATTTGCATTAAATGGCAGAGAACACATTCCTAGATTTTCTCAATCATTCCCTAGACAAAAAATCGACTTGGTACTTATACAAAATGATTAAGAATCATTCCCCATGAATGGGGGAAGATTTCCCCACCGAAATCCCTTAATTAGTGGATCTTCTCCCTTAATTAGTGGAACACATTCCTAGATTTTCTCAATCATTTGAGTTCTACAATTTGTGCCATAATTCCATAATATCTTGTTGACTTATTGTTTATTATTGATCCTCCAGTAGTAGGGAAGAAGTCCCTAAATTATCTCCTCCTCCAACTCTTCATAATCTGCACAATATTTTCATAATATTCCACAAAAAATAAATAATATTAGGCACAAATATTCAATTATTCATAAACCTTCCTAATGAATATATTAAAGTTAAAAATAAATTATATAATGCAAAAAGATAGGTTTAATGTGTTGAAGGATGGTCATGGGCCTTAATTTATGTTTTAAATTAGAGGCATGGGCCGTAATTTATGTCTAATTTAGAGGCCCATCATACCCCCCTGCTGAAAGTGTTTCTTATCCTCTAAGCAACTTAGTGACCTCATTGTGCATCATCCATGGCCTTGTTGGCCTCTCTCTTGTGCGTTAAGAAAATAGGTTGTAAGATTTGCAAGGACAAGCCCAAAAAAATATTTGTTCAAAGAAAAATCATTATTTCTTGAGACCATTAGCTTGCTTTCTTGCCCTTATTCAAGATGAGTTCTTGAATTTTTTTTTAGTTTGGCAAGGTCTTCCACACCCTTATCAACCATCTGCTACCTTGTTCTGCCATTTAGACAGTTCTAACACCTTCAAAATGCATTTAGATGAGAACTAGGACATCTTGTAGTAATTCCTATTAAAACTACAGGAAACCATGTTAAAACTACAGGAAACCAGTTTTGAGCATAAATGATAGACTAAAGTTAGGGTAGGCCCTCAACTTGACTCCCATGCATTTCTCCCATTTTTAGGGCCTGGAAAAAATCTAGAAAGAGATTGGAGACCTCTTGGAACACCTCTTTTCATCACTGCAGTTTGAGTTCTATTTTGATGGTGAATGCTTTATTTCTTTTTTTGCCTTCTTCTTCTCTTTTGTGGCCTAGGTGACTGCCTAATCACCTTGGAATTCTCTCAAAAAGCTTTTCCATCTTGGGGTTTAGCATAATTTTTTCATTTCTTCCTTCTTGTAGCAACATTCTACCTTCCTGTAGTAGTCATTTTTCCTCTTTCAGGGTCTTCTACCTGTATGAGAGTCTTCTTCCCTTTCTTGTTGTTTTCTAATGACTCCTTTGTTTGTGCATGTTGGGTTGTGTTATATTCTTTCCATGACTAACCTATGTAGTGAACTGGGGGGTTAGAGGGGGGCAAGAGCCCCCCTATTCATTCTGCGGATTGCGCAGCGGGGGGTTTGAGGGGGGTGGGTAGCCCCCCTCTACGAGGTCCGGGGCAGCGCCATGGGAAAAAAAAAAAAAATTGGACCCTAAATTAGGTTGGGCGAACCTACCTATGGTTTTCGGTCCATGGTATTGGATGCTTTGGCATGTATAAATATGTATTGTAACATTTAAAGGAATATAATGAAAAATCAAGCTGGTAGTCCCATTTTTGGGATCCAAGGGAAAATCTCTGTGCATATGTGTTTTATGTGTTATGCTCTCGCATTGATTATTTTCTTTGTTTTAGAATTTGTATGCAGGTAATTTCTGTACAGGGTTAAAACCTACAGTGCAGGTACCTGTGGTTGACAATGGTGGTGTTGCTGCTAATTTGGAGCTCCTTCTGCTCTTGGATCATCATGCTAGAGGCTTGCTGTTGTTATGATTTGTATTATGTGGGATAAGCTGTTACAGGATTTCTTACAGGATGTCCTATAGTTGCTTCTCCTTTAGAACTCTTAATCATACACTTTGATGAGATTGTGACAAGGATGGAGAGAAAGACTAGAAGTGTGGAGAACAAGGAATACTCAGGTGATGCTCTCTATTCCACCCTGTTTCCCTTCTTTTCGAAGACTGATTTTTTTTTTTTTGAAACTGATTTTGTTTTTAAGGGTGAATGTAGGGGTGATGATGGTGGACAAGGTATGGTGATGGAATGATGAAGCGGGTGAATTTTCTTGGCACAGAAAGTCATTTATTTTCCTTAGGAGTGCCTCTTGTAGGATTTTTGGGTCACTGTAATTTCTACAAGATCATCCTATAGGTTTTCAGGGGATCCTATAGAAAACACAATCCCACTGTAAACTGAAGTAAAGGAGTGGAAAAATTGATAGAAATGGTGGAGGAATGAATGGTAATGAGTGGTAAAATAAAAATGTGAGTGACAGGGGTCTCTTTTTGATCCTCCTTTGCTCTTTGACTATCCTCCTTGTTGACTTGCAAATGGAAATTTCATGAAAATGGAGAGGATGCTCTCTTTGTTTTTTTTCAAGAATGAAATGGGATGGATGAATGAATAGGTAGTGAATATGAAGTGGATGGAGTGCTTGGAGTGTTGTGATGACCTTGGCCTTTGCAAAAATTTCTTCTTTTAACTGATGTCCTCATTCCTTGAAATCATCACCCTTCATAATTTGACTTTTCAACATTGCATGAGTGAAGGAGTGAGTTGCAATTAACTAACTAAAGGTGGCTAAGACTACTGACCAATCCTTAGCTTATAAAACCTCATCTTTCATGCATTGACAACAAATTTCTAACTATAATATGCTCAAGAGAAGAGGTCAAGAATATTTCATACCTATACCTGCCTGATGGTTGTTGGAGAGACATGCATGTTGCTGCTGAGTTGATGTTGATATGTAGGTGTTGCATGGTGATGCTAATGATCCTAATGCTACTACTAAGCTCTAGAGGAGCTTTTTGACCTCCAAATCTCCTTAAAAACTGCTCACTACCAATCATTTAGGTGTTGTTCTATATCATGTAGGATTTCAGGGAATCTTGTAGGTTTACAGGACAACAACTTGTTTTGTCCATATCTCTCAAATGGTAGACTGGATTGATCTGAAACTTTTTGAGCGTGTTACCATCATCATTATGCACCTTCCCATTGAAACAGTTTGGTCAATGGATGCATGGATCTCAAGAAAAACTAAAAATGGATGAAGGTAATGGAGGTTGATTTCTTGGAAACCGTGCACTAGAATTCGCTGAAATTACTTGGGCATGTTACCATCATCCATATGTATCTCCCCATGAAACATATTTTTAAATGGATGCATGGATATCTAGAAAATGCAAAAAATGTTGAAGGTGATGGACACTGATTTCTTGGAAACCGTGCACTAGAATTTGCTGAAATTGCTTGAGCATGTTACCATCATCCATATGCATCTCCTCTTGAAATAGCTTGCTAAATGGATGCATGGTTTTCAAGTTATGGCAAAAACAAATTTATGCTCTATGTATTTTTGTATCTTGTAGTAAAACAGAGCATCTTGTAGTTTTTTAGGACAGCAAGGAAAATGAGTGGTAGAATCTTGAGAATGATGGGTGGATGGTGAAAATAGATGAGGGTGATGTGTTGGCATGGCCTTGGCCTTGTTGAAGCATTTGAGCGAAGTAGGAGAAAGTCAAGATTTGACTTCTTTTGACTAGGCTTGACCAATTTTCCTTTTGGTAGCAACTTGTTCTTGTTACTTGCAGATGTTGGAGAGTACATGCATGCATGGAGCAAGGATTATTTTTTTTTTTCACTTTCTTTCTTCTAGGCCTACTAGCCGCCTCAATAAGGTTTTCAACTAGTAGGTCTGCCTAGGCGCCTCAAAGGAGGTTTTCACCTAGGATCTTACTTTTTCTATTTTTTTTCTTTTTTTTTTCAACCCATTGACCACCTCATGGAGGGTTTCAATCAATGAGCCAATGTGAGGTACCTCCAAGGAGGTTTTCACCTTAGATTTTTATTTTTTTCTCTTATTTTTCATTTATTTTTTTTCTACCTTACCCTACTTGAAAAACAAAATCACATTCAAGTATAAGAATACTTCCAATGGAGCCATGTGCACATCAAGATGACAGACAAAATGATGTGGAGGCTTGAAATATATGCTTTGACATGTACTTGGATTTCAGAGACAAAATGATTCTACTTTGAAAGGATCAAGCATAGTAGAGGAAGAGAGTGATGTTGCAACTTAGTGACTGTCTGGAACCATATTTCAATATAGTTGTGATGCCTCTGGTCCACTTGTTGATTTGGATCATCTTGTATTTCTTCTTCTACCATGACCTTCAAGTCTTCCTCTTTTTGTTGATTGATCTCTTGAATACATGGAGGATTTGATGGTAACCATGAGGGAGCTTTCTCACTCTCTGATTTTGTTGTATTCTCTTCATCAAATGTAGCCCATGGTTCTTTGATCTTCTCTTTTGAATCTTCTTCCTCTGGATGTGGTCCTTCAATGATGTCAATATAATCTCTTTTTTGCAATACTCTTCCTGAGCTATGGTGAATACCATTGAGCTCAAGAGGAGTTGTTTGGAAGCGTTGTACCTCAGCATTGTAAGTGGGTTGAGCTACTTCAATGTGTGGATTTGGAAATGGTGGTACAGGTAGTTGATGGGAGTGTATATTTGAGATGGATGTGGATGGGGTTGTGGTTGTGGTGGAGGTGAATGGTAAGGATAACATTGAGTTTAGTATGGAGGATATTGATGAAAATACCGAGGATATTGTGGATGGCTAATTTCCTTGCCAACCTTGTTTCCAAGATTGGTTTTGGGGTTGAGATGTCCAATGTTGCCAAGGAAAGGGTGTGCTCCAACTACTTTGAGGTGGATGTGCATAACTTTAAAATTGTGAATTAGGCTCTTGCATCATATCAAGATGAATAGGCTACCATGGTCCTCCTGGAACTACATAACATTGTTGCATTGGCAATTGACTTGCTCCATTATTCTCTTGGTGAACTTCCTTCAACCTTGGTAATTAGGAGCAACATTTAAAATCATGTGATTCTGCATGGACAACACAAACATATTCTTTTTTCTCATTTTGTATTCTTAACATTTCTACTTTTTTTGTTAGATTGCTAAGAATTTCTATTTTAAAGTCATCAAACAAATTTCCAAATTTAGCTTAACTTACCAATCTTGATGTTGATTTACCTACTCTTACTTTTCGTCTTGATATGTGTTTGCATGTTTCACAAATTTCCTCAAATGATAATTGATATATATCACCTCTACTCATGATATTAAGGAGATCAATCCACTCATCCCTAATTGTTCTAAGTAAGAGGGTTTTTAGTGTGTCGGATCCTAAATGATGTAGTTTTCCCCTCTTAACATTGTACATGAACCTCTCTATTAGATCTCTAGACTCTCATCTTCTCTTTGATTCATTCTAAATATTTCTTCTTTAAGATCATGATCTTTATATTTTTCTATAACTATCTTTTGCATATCATTCCATGATCTTATTGAATTAGTCCCTAACCTCATGAACCATTTAAGAGCTCTATCCTTCAATGTTGCTAGAAAAAATCTTAGTTTTTGAGTTTTTAATAAGTAACCATAAGATCTACAAACAATTTCAAATTCAAAGAGAAAGGTTTCCAGATCTTTTGACCTTAGAAAATGAAATTTTGGAAGAAAAGATGGAAGGATGTTCTTCATATGCATGCTGACGTTGGGATCTTGAATGGGCAATCCAAGAAGATCTTTCTCATTGTCATCATCTCCATCCATTTCTTCTACATTATTTGCCATCTTTTTCTTCTTCCTGCAAAAGTGAATGGTGATATACTGCACCATGTGATCAAATGGGGGAGGGTGGGCTGGTGTTGGAGAAATTTTGTTTTTGTTTTTATGATTGAATGAAAACTATAATCAAATGTAATTTTCTACTTTTAAAATTAATATGCCTAATGCAAATATTTTGTTTTTGCAAAAAGTGAAAAGACATGAATCAACTAGGGAAGAAAAAAATGCATACTTTGACACCTAACAGCACTAAAAAGTGATCAGCCTCAATATTGCAACAAGAATGCTACAACTCCCAAGGCTTCCGACTTTAATTATCAACCTGAGGTTCATACAAACTTAAGAGGTGTCGGAACTATAGGTGTGGCATACAATGTGTCCTTCCTTTGCTGTCATGATGTAATGGAGTGCATGTACTGAAGTCAAATCCTAAACTAATTACAAAAAAGGAAATGTTTGAAATGGAACCTTAACCTATTGCAAGAAATAAAGTACAAGGAAAGAGACAGAAATTTAATGCTAAATCACACCATATCCTAATTAACTGCCAAGAAACTATGCTTTGAAATAATTCTAAATTATCATGAACTAAATGCTACTATCTAAGCATGAAAGTAAGAAGCATCAAACAATACTAATGTGCAAGTAAAGGGACTGAAATAAAACTGGTTTTGTCTTTTTGTCTTTTCATGCAAAATCAAGTATGCAAACTAATTTCTTTTGGTGATGTGGCAAGTCAATTAAGGATGTTGGAGGATGGATGTAAGATTCAGGAGATGGTTGGATGGTGTGGGAGACCCTTAGGTGGCTTTTGGTAACTTCCTAAAGGTTTTCCCTCAATTTGGCCTCAAAACAGGCCATTTCAGGAAAACCTACAGGATGTACTAGAAACCTACAGGATACAGCCGAGAGAAAAATGGAAGGTGTTGGAGGTGATGGAAGGCTTAGGGAATGTGGTAGATGGGTGGAATGGAGTGAGAAAATTCCTAGGATCACTCAGAACTCAAAACCAAAGTTGGGAGATAGATGGATTTGCTCAAAAAACTTGGAGAAGTTTCCTTGTGAAATGATGAAATTGGTAAGGGTTTAATGACCAAGCAAATCAAATCCAAATTGGATGGGACAAATTTTGTTATTAACTTGGATGTCTTAGGTCCCTATTCCAAGTGGAATCACTCCAGAAACCTATGTTAACCCTTGCAAAAAAAAAAAAAACATTTCTAGTCGATAATCTAGAAATTCGAGAACTAGTGAGCTAGTAAATCTAAAAATGGCCTAACCAAATCAAGTGCAAATGAAATGCAGTAATTTTTGTTATGAACTAGAATTTTTTTTTTATCTAAGTCAAGTGGAATCAATTTGATTGAAGCTCGTTAGCATGCTCTAAAAAATAGCAGAAAATTATTGTTCTTTGCTAAAAAGGAGGTCCAATAATCTAGATTTGGGAATAAGAAGACTAATCCAAGCAACTCAATGATTACTAGGAACTTCCAATGATTTTCCAAGGATGAAATAATTCTTTTTATCCTGCAAAAGAACTTACATCAACCATTTAACTCAATATTAAAACAAGAAATCATTAATACTAAATGCAGAAATAGAAAGAACTAAAAACTAGAGATGCATGTAAATAAGCAATGAAAATAAGGAAACAAAATGATACAAAAGGGCTCTAAGGTTCCTACGATGGCCAAGCCCAAGGAAAATCAGATACCTATGGAGGAGAACAAAATTTAGGGGCTGAACATGACACCAATCTTCATTATTTTCATCAATAGAATTACATCCCTACAAGAAAATACAATGGAGTTGCAAGAATACAGGCTCTCTCCACAATAACACTCATGAAAATCTATATCTAGAGGAAAATTTGACTTGGTACTTATACAAGACGATTAGGAATCATTCCCCATGAATGGACGAAGTTTTCCCCACCAAAATCCCTTGATTAGTGTATCTAGTCCCTAATACTAGGAATTTGCATTAAATGGCAGGGAACACATTCCTAGATTTTCTCAATCATTCCCTAGAGGTAAATTCAACTTGGTACTTATACAAAATGATTAAGAATAATCCCCCATGAATGGAGTAAGATTTCCCCACCGAAATCCCTTGATTAGTGGATCTTCTCCCTTGATTAGTGGAACACATTCCTAGATTTTCTCAATCATTATAGTTCCACAATTTGTGCCATAATTCCATAATATCTTGTTGACTTATTATTTATTATTGATCCTCGAGTAGTAGGTTACAAGTCCCTAAATTATCTCCTCCTCCAACTCTTCATAATCTGCCCAATATTCTCATAATATTCCACAAAAAATAAATAATATTAGGCACAAATATTCAAGTATTCATAAACCTTCCTAATGAATATATTAAAGTTAAAAATAAACTATCTAATGCAAAAAGAGAGGTTTAATGTGTTCAAGGATGGTCATAGACCTTAATTTATATTTTAAATTAGAGGCATGGGCCTTAATTTATGTCTAATTTAGAGGCCCTTCAGAGCGCACACATGCAATCCAACCCATTCAACACACTCACCAAGGCGAAGACAAGAATAAATTCCAACTGGGGCTAAACACGTACTTTGGAAATTTTATGCGCATAACCACCAACACACACTTGAAGATTAGCATGGACACTATGCATAAATGTGTTGTCGGTTCAACCATAGCCAAGAAGACCATGCGCATGTTAGCAAACGAGTTGGATGAAGGGGTTGAACCAGTCCACCGGTTATAATGGAGGCAAGAGTTTGCTTCAGCAAGATGTCACTATGAGGTGCATTCCCATCATCATAGATGACCAAGATTGGCATCAGTTCACCACCTTCACCATCAAAAGCATGTCAAAGAGTTGGTCTCATCACAGCAGACCGAGTGTCACTGATATCTTACAAGGCTTTCTCAAGCCATGTTGTCTCACAGGAGTACATGTGCATTGTAATGTTGATTCATGTCAAGTGTAAGTCGAGTGTCAACAGTTGGATGTAACAGTCATAGAGTAGGTGCAGAGTCATGAGGGTAGTTGAACTATCACAAAGGGAAATGTCAAGGGTCACCCCACCCTTTTCTATAAATAGTCCCTCGTAACTCATTGTAAGGGCTTTTGGTAAGCCAAGCTTCTACTAAGACTATCTTAAAGAATATTTGGAGAATATTGTAATGCGCCTTGGCTTCTCCACTGCACAGAGCTAGTTCATCTCTTTGGAGGAGCAAGAGGATGTGGTTGTAACATTCCATTGATGGCGCTAGCAAGTTTACATGGTGTATTGTATGATTGTGACTTACACTTCTTTATATAATAAAATCCAGCACATTGTCATGCATATGTTGTTATTGTAGTTGGACTGCTCTGGTTGCCTTAATGACATATGTTGTCTAACTTACGTACTTGTATATGAACTGATTTTTATGCAATTATATGAATCTTGTTGTTAATGTGTTGCATATGTTGTTAATGATGTCACCGTCTACGTCAACTGCTCTACCAGACATCAGACAAACCTTTCTTTGAACCTTGTTATATCAACCGTCACACTCATCTTGAACTGATCCGTGAGTGTTGTTCACGTTACCTTACCTTGTATGTTGTGAATGTCACATCCGTGTCAACTTCTCTACCAGAAGTTGTGCATGTCCTTTGTGTTGTGTGTTCCTAGCCGAGTTGGGACTAAACCCTTTCATTTTGGAACTCACCTTCACCTTCCTCTCCCTTTGAAGTGTTGGAACCTCTCATACTCATTCCTTGACTCACTGCATCAGTCACACCGTTGCTACTGACAGAGTTATCTTACTTGCCTCTATGCGACATCACGGTTAAGGCATTACCTTATGACCCAATGTTGGGGCTCCTACACCAAATAGTCTGAGGTCTAATTGGGACTTCTTATGGGGGATATCCCCTTGACATGTTGGCGAGTCCAGCACGTCAATACTTGTCAAGGCACCAACCTTGGATTTAGAAGCACCAATTCCAAGGACGCCAATCCTCCCAATTCTGAGGCACCAACCCCAAGGGCTTTGACCCTATAGCTTTTCTTTGTCAAGAGATGTTTTGATTGTATTACACTACTCCCTATCCTTGTGATATTTGTCACAAATTGTGGTCTACACTACATAACTTCTTCAGTAGTGAGTGCTTCTCATTGTCTTACTTCCAAGGAATATACTCATGCATACTTCAATGTTGGTGTAGTCTATTGCTTCCTTCAAACGATGATTGATGAACCCTTATTTCTTTTATAGAACTATTCTCCAGATTGTGTTTTGTACTTCTTCCATAGATTACAGGTTTGAGCCTTTTTAGAGATTAACCCAACCAATAGACTTTCTTGACCTTTAGCTTCCTTCCTTTTTTTTGGACCTTTGTGTTCCATCTTCAACCTTCAGATCTCTCTGTTTCTTCAAGTTCACGAGTTGTGAACTGTCAATTCTTCTTTGGTTCCCAATGCCCAAGATCGATTCTTGAGGTGAAGGCATTTAGCTTGTACAGGTTTCATTAATACCCAAAGGACACATTCATTGGGAGGAGGTCGACTTATATATTAAAATATATCGAAGAGTCTTTCATCCAATTATATCATAGACTTGATTATTCATAGTAAAGGAGAGACTATACCCACAGGGACATCCCACATGCCACGTCACTTCCTAAATCACAATTGCAACTTCATAAGACTCTTGCAATCGCAACTTCAGAGGTCTGCATATAACGTTTTCGATCCCCTATTACTGACGGAGCATATGTGATGTGATACTAAATTATTTTTAATAAGCTTGTAGGGTCCACAACTCTATCATAATCGGTAGTCCATCAGGTCTATCACAATCGGTAGTTTGAATGTGTTAAGCCTTTATTGAAACTTGTGATATGTAATTTATGATAGGTAGATGTGATATTTCTTTAGTGCATGTTATAACAATGCAACGGATCCACAATATTATATCATAATCAGTAGATTTGAACATGACATCCTTTAAGACTTGTGGTATGACAACTCTGATACAACGGATGTGATGTTTCATTAAGTCGTATTGTAATGGCTACTCTTTGATTCTCGATGGCTACTCTTTCAATAGCTACTCTTTGATTCTCATGGCTTCCAATGACTTCTTCCTCTTACTCTTGGGTTCTCACTCCTGTGACTTCTCTTCACTCTTCCGCTCTTCCAATAGATCTTCCTCACTGCGTGTTCCTCTTTGCTCCTTTCGATGTCGTTACTCTTCCAACGTAATGCTCCTGTTGCTTAACAAATATGTTATGCACGTAATGTTGTTGGATCTTCTCTTATTGGCTTCACATCATCATTTAGTATCCCAAAATGTTTTTATATTAACATCAATGATAATCTAGATCAACACTAACCTCATGCATTGGGGGGCATCTTACATAACCCTATTTTTCACTCCATTATAGTGAGAGAAACCTAAGTTCAACTTACCTTGGTTGTTGGTTATAATGCATCCCCATTCAAATCTGAATTTACTTATGTGGGGGTTATTCCATGTTAAAAGGGTAAATTTACATAATTAAGCAATTTCTTATAATTAGTTTTGCCAAAATATTATAATTATGAGATAATAATTATTTCATAATTGAAAACAATTAATAAAAAGGTTTCTAGAGGCTTGTTCTCCCAAGGAGATCAACTTGACTCACTTGTGTATGAGTTGGCTAGGGGTATATTATTGGAGAATATTCTTAACTTCTCTTCACCCCAAGGGTCTACATTCATTCTCCTTATAGACTCTCTCGTCCTATATATAATGGCCTATCGTAGAGGGATAGGGGAGCTATAGAAAATTGAAGAGAGTATCGTTATGTTGTCACTCTAATTTTACTCCATACATGCTTGAGGTCACATTGCTCATAGTGGGGAGACTATGTCAGACCTTGGAGAGGAGATTCAAATCTGAAGGTATAATTGTACCATTTGATTCATGATTAATGAAATTACATATTCCTTCATTTTAATCTACGATTATTGTCGATTATACATGTTTATGATTATTTGAGCTAACATTATTCTATGGAAGGTTATTTATGGTCTATGTTTGGTGGTGCATGTGTGTAGGTAGTAGATCTATTGCATGAGGTAATAACTCTTGGTTGGAGCAAATAATTCCTGCATATAACCCAACACCCTTCACCAATCTGTGAGGGTTGCAGGTGTGAGCTCAAACCCTTAATATAGGGGCTACATTCATGATTGATTGCTTGAGAATATGGATTGGTATTTATATCTGCAATTGAATTGGTCATATATTTTGTTGTTTGGTAACCTTGATAAGGCCATAGGGTTATAGAGCAATAACTCCTTGTGTAGATAATTTTTCTGCAACACTGATTGAATATGAGGATGTCATCCAAATATACAACCACAAATGAGTTAGTGAAAGGTCACAAGATGTCATTCATCAGCCTCATAAATGTTGCAAGGGCATTTGTCAAACCGAATGGCACAACCAACCACTCAAAAAGGCCTTCAATGGATTTGAAGGCAGTCTTCCATCCATATGTGGGCTCTATTGGAACTTGGTGATATTTGAGCTTAAAATCAATCTTGTTGAAGTACTTGGACCCCTTGAACTGGTCAAGAAGGTCACTAATCCATGGGGTCGGGTACCTATTCCTAACAATGATTTTATTCACTACCTGATAATCAATGCAAAGTCTCCATACCCCATCCTTCATTTGTACAATTTGGCTCCCATAAGGTGAGGAACTTGGTCGGATGTGCCCTTTTTTTTAGTAGCTCATAGATCTACCACTTTGTTTCCTCATTTTCTAGAAAAGAGTGGTGGTATATTGGCCCATTGGGTAGAGGAACTCTAGGAGTCAAATCAATCGAGTGTTTGACCTCACAGTGCAGGGGTACTCTTGTGGGTGAGGAGAACATGTCCCTATATTCTTCCACAACCTCATCCACTTGCTTCAACTACATGGAGGGAACCTTTTTAGGGGCCAAAGATGTGGCCATATTCTTCCCCTTACTTTGAGAACGAATCAGAAAGAAAACAAATTTCTCAACTTGGGAGATGATCTTATTGCATTGCTTGGCACAGATCAAAAAGATGGGAGTAGGCAGGGCTAACTCTGGTATCCTATATATATTTTCCTTCCCAAAGTAATAAAAACAATGTGAGACATGGATTCATACATAGCGTGATGCTTCCACAAACAACCTTGCCCTAATAAAATATCAAAAACTTAAGGAGTAGCAACATCACATAGTACCCCATTCATGAAGCGCTTGATGTTGTAGGGAAGGCTTGATGATGTTATATGGTTGTGGGTGTGGTGTGTTTGGCAGGCTCAATTTCTTAACAATGTTTATTGAGATGAGTTTATTTTGGCTCTCGTTACCAATAATGAACAAAATCATAGGACCAGTTACCCACATTTATGAGTGGAAGAGATGCTCCCCTTCCTCTGTATCTTCGGGCTTAGTATTCTAGAATTTGGTGGTGGCAACAGTGGCACTGGGTTTTGTGCCAATAATATGCTTCCCCTTTTCATTCCCCTTGTCAGGTTTTACCTCAGAATCAGAACATGCATCAAAATTTGAAGCTTTTAGCGCAACCACCAATGACTACTTGGTGTGACATTCCTTTGTGTTGTGGGTGGGTCTCATGTGGAACTCACACCACTTTCCTCTCTCCTTCTTCATCTTCATGGTGCCATTATTTTCTTGTGGCTTCGATGGATTTTCCTGGGTCATTCCTCCTTGGCTCTTTCCTTTTTTTGTAGTTTGGTGGTGTTCTTGCCTTGCTTCGGATTTGCAGATCCAAAATCTTTCTTCCCTTGTTTAATTTTTTGTTTAATCTTGGCAGCATATCAGTATATTACACCAAGTGAGGAGATGTCTAGGAAATCCATTTCTTCCTTAATGTATTTTTGGAGACATTCATAGTACTTGAGCACCAAATGTTGCTCAGAATCATTAATTCCCAACATTATGTGTAGAGTGTGAAAAATATTTGTGATCTCATGCACATCTTGGTCCCTTTGATATCGTAGTGTGGTCCATTGTATGTACTTATCTTCACAACCTCCGACATGTTAATATTGTTCCTTGATGGCATCTCGGAAAGAATTCCAATAGGGTGCAGTACCTTAAAATAGTGAGGCTCTCTCCTTGTCCCTCTGCTCACAGGAGGAGGCTGCTACCTCAAATTTATGCAAGTTGCAACATACAAGGAATCTCCAACTCCCATATGTTTTCTATAGCCTACAACCCATCGGAAGCTCCTACCTCAACAAGCTCCAACTTGACGTTTATCAAGCCACTACTTAAAAGGAAATTACAATCCCCTAATGTAAACAAAAAATAGCCTTGTGTTGGTTTACCTAGTCATAAATTATGCATATCTCCATCTTCGTTTTTGCTTCTTATTTCCTTCAAATCTACTTGACATAAGATCCATATGTGTTAGGTAACTAATGCATAACACCTCAATCAACTCTCTCACATTCTCCCACACTCTAACCTCTACTTGCTTCCAAAAACAACATTTTTTATAAAGGAAATTTGTTGGCTATTTGTATTCCACATAAGAATATGAAGTGAACAAGCTTAACTCTTTTTCTTCCACTCATTTGTTTCCAAAATCTTCATATCTTGAATATTAGAATACAAAAATAAATAATCCACCCAATATTATTTTTCATCCACATGAAATGATTAAATTGTCAACATAAGCCAACATCAAATAACAATATTTATCATTAATGCATCACAACAATCTTCGCAACACTTTTTCCTTTTCCTTGGCCTTGCATCACAACATATTCATGTTATTGCCTCAACCTCCTTGAGTCTTGCCTTGTTTTGTTGTCATGAATTTTTTCCTTTGCTATCATGGAGCCTTGCCTTTGTTATAATGGAGTCTTTTCTTTGTTGTCATGGAGTCTTGCCTTTGTTTCACAACAATTCAACTCAACAACAAATTAGTCTAACCACAATTCTTCATTAAACAATCTATACAACATTATCCAAGCATATCACAACTCCTTTATGCTTTTACTTACATCTAATCATCATGACTTATCAAAGCCATCAAAACAAGCATAAATCCATCAACATGCCAACATATCACCATGCCATATCACCTGTTGTTGCTCCATTGATTTTTTGGTACTGCATATCTTCAATGCTCCTGCATACCTTGTTGTTGCTCCTTTGCTTGTTGGTATTGTGCTTCTCCTATGCCTTTGTCATTCTTGCGCTACTCCTATGTTTTTGTTGGTCTTATGTTACTCCCTTGCTTGTTTCTCTTAAGTTGCTCCTTTGCTTGTTTCTCCTTACAAAATCTACTCCTTTGCTTGTTGCTACTTTTGTTGTATTATCATCAAGCATACCAGGCATAACTTGTTTCTTTTCAACTATAACAACATATGTCTTTCTTTGCTTCTTTGCCTTGCTCACAGCCATGCATGCTTGTTGTTTCTCCTTGCCTTGTTGTTTCTCCTTTACCTTTGTTGCTCTTTTGTTGCTCCTTTTCCATCAATGATAATAATGCCAACAATCTCCCCCTTTGGCATTGATGGCAACACTGTTTCTTGAGAATCAACTTCAACAACCTCTGCTTACCTCCCCCTTTGACATCAATGCCAGGGGGGCTATAGATGTCTCATAGCCCTCTAATCTGTAATTATTTGTTCTTTGTTATTAAGGCATTGAAAAATATGGTCCTCAATTTAGTTGTCTCCAATACATTAACACTGTCATTGAATGAATGCCACTCCATATTGAAAACTAGTGTTGCTCCAAAATGAATGTTACTCCACTTCATATATACACTGCTCCAAATATGCTTCAAAATGTTTTAACATTGCAAGAGCCCTGCAAAACGTTGTTGTGAGAACACTCTGTAAAATATTGCAAGAACTCATTGAATGAAAGGATATTGCAATTGTATATAGATAAAAAAAATAATCTCTAAATAATAGGCGTCAAATAATAAGTGCATTTCACATTGTTTGAAGAGGATATAAACACATATATCATTAATTATATGAGACTTTGAATATGTGAAGCAAATGTAACTCCATAACCCTGTATGTAATAGGCAACAAATCTTCAAGAATGAACAATGTTGTTTAAACCACTTCCAACGTTGCTTCACCCCAAATCGATGTTGTTCAAGACACAACTGCTTGGAAAAATGATGATGTTCAATGCTTGGCAATGTTGCACTCCTTTCAAGGTGTTAAGGAGGTTATTTATTATTTAATCTCTAGTTGCGTAGCAACTTGCATAGCAGTTCAATTTATGCATACCTCTAGTCCATATCTCTAAACCATTGTTTCCCTTTTTCTGCCAAATGCACAACATACTTTTGTAGCACCCTTTCTTAGCATCTTTCACAGCATACCAACTTTTGGAGCAGACCAAATTTCGCAGCAGTCCAACTTTCGCAGCAGCCCAACCTTTTCAGAAACTTTCGCTGCACGTTTCGCGGCACCCTTCGCAACACCTTTCCGAAACACCTTTACAAAACACCTTTCCAAACACCTTTCGTAGAAAACTTTTCCATTATGTCACCTGAGCTAGGGATAATCAATCCTTCTGAATTTTCATTAATGAAATGAAGTATGGTGCAGAAGGTAAAAGAGTGCTCTTCCAAAGTTAGCATCTTGATCCATTCTCCTCTCAAATCAGATTCATTGTATATAAGTGAACCATGCTAACATCTATTGAGTGAACTCTAAGCACAGTAACACAAACACTGACTCAAATCATTTGGATGAAACCTAATCACAACATCTCGAGCAAAATTCCCTTGGGAAAAACCTTTGTGAAACAACTCAAGCACAAGTGCACCATGTGCACATTCTTTCCATAGTATATTTGAATTAATCCTTTCTATCGAACTTGAAGACGGATTGTGTGGCTGAGAGGCTACTATATTCGAAAACAACTCTCCAAGAGGATACCAGAGATCTGGTGGTTTATGGTTTGCCAATGCGTTGTATATCGTTCCCATGCTTTGGTAGGGTTATATATATTTAACCATATATATACGACATTATTTAATAAGAGCAGCACATTGTATATGTACATATAAAAATATTAACACTTTGCACAAATGCTCCTAGCATAGATAACCTTCTCCACAAAAAGATGCATTAACACAATATTAACGCTCTGCATTGTTGACACTCTCCTTGAAAGAATGTTGCTCCAAATGGAAAATTGTTACACGCTCAAATTCTCTTAGACAGAATAAAACTCAATGCACATCCAACGCTCATAAACCTCAACACTCTTCGATCTGTTATATTAACACTCGGTTATATTAACACTCATTTATCCAACGTATTACAATCTTTGGCACCATTAGAAAACACATATGAAGAATGTTGCATTGACAATAGTGGCATCATGGCATAATGATATTTGTGCTATTGGTCTAATGGTGTTGTATAGCCCGTTGAACCTGTGTCATTGTCAAAATGGTGTGTTCGAATTCCAACATTACTTCAAACGCACCCCCTATATCATTTCCAAATTAACATTAAGGCACCCATACATGCTGCTAGAATGCTCCTTTTATGCCATAATATCCTGCTCCAATACATGAATAAGGTTTCTTCAATCGCAATTAACGCAGGGCAATTAACGCAACCTCAATCCAGTTATCGCAACTCCGATGTATTAATTATAGGAATGGTTGGTAGAGTTAATAATGTAATGCAATGATATTTTGATGATGATTCCAGCCTATTTGAATCATATATCCTTTTTTATATTGACTCAATATAAGAATATCATGATTTTTCTCTCTGGAAAAAAAATATTCATGTTTCTCCAATCCAACGCCATATGTATGAAATTCACAACATTAATATAAATGAATTGACTTGCCAACACCCATCTTTTGATGAAATCATACAGAAATAGTCACGCTATATATCAAAATTATATCAACAATAATTATAGGTCAAATAAAAGTCTGGATCATTAAAACAACATGCATGGAAATGAGCACAAAGAGGGAAAATGCCTTGCTGCAATGGAATTTTTGTTCTAACATAACATATGATGATTATGCCACCGAATATCTCTTTGTCCACCTTTCAATGCGTTACCTAGTGAAGGCTCACTCTTCTTCACCTAATTTCAATTCCAATACAAGAAATGCCTTGGAATCATAAAGCTAAGATCTATCGTGCCCTAGAGTCATGAATCTCAGGTGTCTCACATCCATTGACCATTAAACCATATAACGTTCCACACGTTGGATATTTTGTAGATTATTAGTGAAAACACCTCCTTTTTTCTTGCTGGTCAAAATATGTGTTTATCATTCCTCTCTCGCATGCCTCTACGTCCTCACTATGAAATTTGCGTGTATTTTTCACTTGATGTACAACTTTACGACATTCTCCTTTTGTAATGTTGGACCACGCTACCCTTCCACATGGCTCCACAAAAATGCACATCGAATTAGCATTATATCGCCCATATTTTTGTAAAGTTGCTCCATATAATCATAACCAAATAAACAATATTATAACACTTGTATCCAAGTCTAGGGAAGATGTTTAACGGTCATGAATGTAAGAGAGAAGAAAGTTGTATTTGTTTCGAGGAGGATTTTAGATATCATGAATGTTAAAAATATGAATGAAGGGCGAATTTAGTTTTAATTTCTCCAATATGATACAAATATCTTTGGATGATGCTCTCGTAAGTCAAGTTGCAGGCTAGAGATCAATGCATCTGTCATACACAGTCCCATGCGGTCATCAATGCTTGTCAGTACTGTGAGAAGGCTACAGCCAAAATACTTAAAAACATTTTCTGAATTCAAGGCGCCTTTATTCTACCAATATTTACACACAAAGTAGGCTTTCAGTGCCAAACATAGCTTTGGAACAGATATAGATTTTGTACCAAATTCAAGAGAAACTTTTATCAATCTTTCATCCGAAGCGATTATATCGTTCCAATATTAACCCTTCATCAACACAGCAATAATATTGACATAATATATCAACGATGTTGCCACTCTCCACCATACCATAATATAAAATTGAATATAACATTGATGTTGTCACTGATGCCTTCACCACACATTGTAGAGCATAACACAACATGAAACATTCAAGGCTCTATTCACAATCACATATGCAAGGTACAAACGCGTTTTCATCATTGTACGCTCTATAACATGCAACAATTGATTATTGTAAGGACTGTAATATGCTCTATCATGGGCTAAATTAGGGCATGAAACCCTAAAAAAATTAATGCACGCTGCAATGTAGTAAATATCACCTAAGTATAATATTAATTATGCCATTGAAAGAACTTTGCAACCAACGCATTATCCCTGCCAATATAATAATGTCGATATGTGAAATGAACATATAACATTTTTTCCACCCTCTTTGGAGTGCGTTACATGAATTTATCATTTGATTCTGGTGTTTTTCGATATCTCGTACGTGTCCTACTTAAATTTGATTAGCATAGCTTGAGTATCATAAGTGCCTATTCCAATTAATATGTTTGTTACGAGATTTTGAGTATCCTTTCAGTCTAAATATCATTATATTTATTCTGGCACTGCATCCTACTGGGTATTTCACATGTCTGGTGATTCACATTAATTCTCTACATTGCCTTACCTATGCCTTAGTTGATCTGTCCATGTCGCATTCCTCTTGTCTGTATGGCCTCTATCCAACTCTCAACGTATGTTACAACTTAATATTCTTCATACCATTTGGATGCATGTTCGATTCATATGAATTTTGTTTATGAGTACTCTTTCTTCTTTATTCTTGTTTCTAACTTATTTTTGGCCCATTATCTCTGCACTCGTCATTCTTTTTCTGCATATAGAATTGGAATGTCTACATATGACCTATCTATCTGCATCTAGTGACGGGCGAGGAAACAATAATTGGGATTCTCCTCCAATTCTACCATTATCTTATTTTGTGCTCGTCCATACCACATCTTTTACAGAAATTTCAACATGCCTGGTGTGATTTAACCCAAATTTTTCTAGAATTTGCATATATTTTGGAATCCCTAATTTATGGAGAGAAAATGGTAGGATGTCAATCCAAATTGATGTTATAACCTAAACATAGATGCACAACATAATGGGGGATTTAAGTTTTCCCGTGGCTCTTATGCATTATGAATTCGTCAGTCGTCATGAGCTTTGAAGGTCATGAATTTCGTACAGGTTCCTTTTTCCCTTTTCATATATTCCCAGTAGTGTCAATAGAATTCATTTGTTGGGAGTGTTCACACTTGACAAGATTTCCTACCACCATATCTTGGCATAGATATTGAATAGAATATTGAACAAATATCATGTCCCCAAAATTTTTGTTAAGATATTTTCTACCTTGAATATGATATTATCTGTGTTCAACAATTTTCTTCTTATAGGCTGCATTTCCAAGTACCTTCTCCTTTTGTGCCTCTAGTTTCCTTTTTCATGCATGTTATCTTAAAAAATTTATATCACATTTACACTTGTAGCATTGTCATAGAAAATGTGTGAATTTATTGAAGTGTGCCATGTTGAAGAAGAAAACACCTTATTACTGTGGTGAGGAAGGTTGGCCCTCCTAACCATGGAAATGATCCTCTGCAGCCTCATCAAATATCTTTGGCATGTATGTGTTGCCTTGAATAGCTAATACATGAAATTGGAATTGATACACCCATTGTTTCTCCTCTTGGATCCTCACTGCAATGCAACAATATGTCTTGCAAGGCACAACTAGTTTGTTCATTTTATTTTAAGTAGTTTAAATGTAGCATACTTCAATAATTATCTTAACAAACTCATAGAATATGGCAAATCCCTTTGTCATACTTCATGAGTTTGGTTTCCTCATATTTTTTATTACTTCCAATTTATTCTTCAGTCTCCTCTCTACCTAAAACAATGCTTCTCTAAGTTAGAACAAGTTCTTCATTTCTTCCATGAGAAGCTCCCCCTTAGACCAAGCTATGTCACTAATTGTTCTTTATTCTTCCTCTTCCATACTTTAGTGGACTTATTATTGTTATGTGTATCTTCTTCATTGTTTGGCTTGCTTATAATTGCTTCAGTTTTCTATCTAGAGCACTTTAGGGTATATGGCAATTTTCAATCTTTAGCTTTGAGTCCAAGGTTTTTACATAAATAGCACCTTATTTGACCAAGATATGGTAGAAATGGTGTGTGCTGTCTTGGGCTTTTCTCTTGATATAGTTTAAATTCAACAACTTCCTGTCCAAATTCATTGCACAAATAATAGTAACCATAGAAATGGTTTATGTAGCTAACAAATGATTGTCTTTTTTGTTTGCTTGCTTGAGGGAATCTTCTCATTTGTTGCATATTTTTCTGATTAAACTTGATTTTCTTGGTCTTACATTCTTCTACAACATGTCCTCGTTCATGACAAGAAAAATACTTGAAATGAAAAAAAACTCCTTTGATATCTTTTGAATTTGTTCAACTCATTTTGAGGAGAGAATGATCTTTTTGTAGTGAACCCTTTCTTCATTGGCTTTTGATATTGCTACTTGTTTTTGTTTTCTTATTTACTAATCAGGGTGCTTGTCCCTTTTCCTATAGGTCCTTTTAGGAAAGATTCATTATCACCTTTAATGTCTGCCTTTTCTGAGTTCTTCATGGAGGTAAGCTCCTCTTCTAACTGCTTATACAACCTATTCTTCTCTTCTAACTTATTTTTAGATGAATCAACCTCAACTTCTAATCTTTTAAGGTAGGTATCTATGTTTGAATTTAATTCTCATCGCCTCTTCTATTCTCCTTACTTCTTCAAGTTTCATCTTCAAGCTGACCATTTCCTTCTTGTACTCATGCTCTCTCTCATCACATATCTGCATCTGTTTCTTCAAATCTTTGTTTTCATTCATCAATCTTTCTATACTAGCTAATCATAAGTAAATTCTAGCTTGATTTTCATTTGTCTTTTCTTCATGAGAGTCAGGTATGTTCACACACGTAGAGGCTTCATTTAACTGAACACTTTCCTTTTGACAAGGTTTTTTCTCCTCTCTTTCCTTTCTCTACATTGTTGATGCTAGTGTCTTCATGCATGAGCTGCAATCTATCCCAAATTTATTTTGTAGAAGTTAAATCAATTATTGTATCAAGATCCTTATTATGAAGATTGTTATACATAACACATTTTGCCTTAGCATTCCACAGTTGTTCTTGCAAAGAGGGAGAGTATTTGCAGTAACCATCACATACAATCTTCCATACACCAAGTCCATAATATTTGAGTACTATTTTAACCTTATCTCTTCATTCATGAAAGTTTGTTGCACTCAACTAAGGCACAACCTGATCTACATTAAAGTTGTTAGGATTATACAAAAGGTGTAGAATTTCCCACTATAGCTCAACAATTATGCAATATACTAAAGAAAAATACTTGATTTACTTCTACAAACAAATTTGTGGAAGCAAGATCAAATAGAAAACATATAATAGATAATGAGAAATCAATCACACATGAACACAAAATAATACTCTGGGAAAGTGTCAGCTAAAAACCCCGATCTCTGTAATTACACAAAGCTTTAGCTCACAACCTATCCATATCTCCGTACACTCCCTCAATGTTGATCATAGACTGAATAGACACAACATATGCCTTCCCTCAATCCTCCAAGCCTCATATTTTCTTGCGAAGTTTCTCTTGGGTCCTCTCTCTACCACCTGTGTGAATTGACCTCTCACACAACTCACCAAACTCAAAAGTAACTACCCAATATCCAAGGAAAGAATTCCTTCTGCATGCAAGAGATATCTCAATGCAATATTCCTACAACTGATAGTACATTGTCCCATCATCTGATCTCAACTGGTTCTCTAACTGAACTTACATGCATGAGTTATTTATGATAGAATATTCAGTGAAGTGCAGTAGTTACATGCATGTGTGCATTAACTAACTGAACTCGCAATCAGTTCACTGGACTTAACTGAGTTAACTCAGATAACTAATTACAACTCAAAGTACAACTCATCCTGATCTCCTTAATCAAGGGATAACTTCCTCAATCAAAGGGAAAATTGTTGCATGTCTTCACATAGGCTTCATGTTTGATTTTCTACAACTAATTAACTCAAGATGAATTAATTAATTATTTTACAAACAGCTGCTAAAATCAAATTCGAAATTTAATTCTCAATTTCAGTTCAGGGACTAACTAAAATTGGATTGTATCCCGAAATGCTATGTATAGTAGTGCTATTTTTAGCAGTTCTATTTTTAGCATTTCTTGTTGCTATTTTCAACACTCCCTCTCAACAAGAAAGGGATTATCTGTCACCCCAATCATGTCTCTATGGAACTCGAACTTGCATTTTGACAATGCCTTAGTCAAAATATCTGCATCTTGTTCCTCGATCGAAACATACAGCAACAACATGATCCTCTTCACCACACAATCTCGAAGATGATGATACCAAATATTTATGTGCTTGGACCTGTCATGAAATACTGGATTCTTAGAGAGTTTGATACAACTCTGATTATCGCAATAGATCCCAGTTAGATCCATCCTCTGACCAAACAATCCAACTAGAATCTTCCTCATCGAAATGGCCTCACATGCTGCCTGACTGGAAGCCATGTATTTAGCCTATGCTGAGATAAGTGCAACTGACCTCTGTTTCCTGCTGTACCAAGAAACTGCAGCTGAACCAAGGTTGAAGATTCCTCCTGAAGTGCTCTTCCAGTCTGATGAACTTCCTGCCCAATCTGGATCTCTGAAGCCCTAAAGCTTCACTCCCTCTATCCATCTGTACCATAATCCATACTGAGATGTGCCTGTGAGGTATCTCAGCACATGCTTCACTGCCTTCCAAAACATCTTGGTAGGCTAAACCATAGCTTGACTTAGCTGGTTCACCGCAAAGCATAAATCTGGTCGTGTGTTCACTAGATACATCAATGAACCCACAAGCTGTCAATAAACAATAATATCTACTACCTCACCTGAAGTAGCATCCTCCCTCCTCCAGTTACCAACTAGAGGAGTCTGCATGGGCTTGCACTTCTCCATGTGGAATCACCTGAGTATCTCATTGGCATACTTGCCTTGAGACACAAACACTTCCCCATCCTTCTACCACACTTCCATGCCTAAAAAGTAGTGCATAAGACCCATGTCTTTCATCTCAAACTCTCTTGCAATGTCCTCCTTACAAGACTTGATCAACTGATCATCACCTGTCAAAATCAGATCATCAAAATAAATAACAATGATTAATGGCTTACCTTCTACCATGATGTGGTAGAGGTTCGCATCTGCTTCACTCTTTGTGAAGCCCAACCCATGAAATAATTGTTGATCCTGGTGTACCAAGCACAAGGTGCTTGCTTCAGCCTATACAAATCCCTCTTGAGTCGGAACACATGTGACTCATGATAAAAGGTCTCAAAACCTTTCGGCTGCTCAATGTACACCTCTTCCTCAATCTTCCCATTGAGGAACACAGTCTTCACATCCATCTGATGGATCTTCCAACCCATATAAGCTGATAGTGCCAACATCGATTTGATAGATGAGTAGCTTGCTATAGGAGTAAAAGGCTCATTATAGTCAATCCCCTCGACCTGTGAGAAACCACGGGCAACAAACCTTGCCTTATGTTTCTCAACACTGCCATCAGCTGCCTACTTTACCTTGTAAAGCCATCAGGAACTTACCACTGAATTGTCCTCAGGTCTTGAGACAACATCCCAAACATAGTTTTGTATGATGGAGTCATACTCCTCCACCATAGCATCAACGCAGATTGGTTGTTGCACTGCTTCCTCGAATGAAGAAGGTTTGATCTCTACACACTCCCCAACTAGGGCCATGTAACCAGTGTACCACTCGGGTGACCTCCTCTGTCTGCGCTGAAAAGATGGATGTCCCACATTCTCTCTCACATCCAGCATCAACCTGTCAACTTCCCTTGAGCGTTTCTGCCCATCTCTGGAAGACTCAGCATGAGTGGATGTCTCCACTCCTGAATCCTCTGCATGCAGCTACTCCACATCAGTCTACAGCTCCTCCTCCTTAGGAACTAAAAATTCCTCCTCTGCATGCAACTTGAGCTCCCTCTTAAGTGATACTCGCATGGGTTTCTACTCGTCAAACTTCAGATATTTGTGTACCACTATCCTCTAACTAGCAGGCAAGAACACCCGATAGTTTTGGGGTGTATCAGTGTACCCCACAAGTATCCCCAATTCAGTTGTTTGATCTAGCTTCTTCCGGGTATCTTTGGTCACATGGAAATAAACCGATGATTCAAAGATCATGAAGTGACTCACATCTGGTCTCTTCCCAGAAAAGGCTTCCATTGGTGTCTTCATTCCCAATATACAATGCGAGCTTCTGTTCTACAAGTATACTATTATATTGCATGCCTGAGCCCACAAATTAAGTGGTAAGCTTTGTTCATGCAACATCGCTCGAGTTGCTCCCACAATTGATCTGTTCTTCCTTTCAGCCACCCCATGTTGCTGTGGGTTATGGGGTGTCGTCAACTCCCGTTTAATTCCTTCTACTACACAAAAGTCCTTAAACTGATGGGAGACATACTTTCCACCATTGTCGCTACACAAGGCCCTTATTTTCTTTCCAGATTCTTTCTCTACCAAGGATTTAAACTCACAAAACCTTGAGAAGGTTTTATCATTCTTCTGCATAAAGTAGATCCAACATCGATGAGAAAAATCATCAATAAAAATAACATAGTACATTTGTTTAGCAGTGGAGGCTGTAGAGAATGGTCCACACACATCTGTATGAACTCGCTCCAGGATTTCTCCAGCTCTATTGTCTCGATCCTAAAAGGAATATTTCACATACTTACCCAAGGTACAACCTTTGCATGTATCCATTTGCTCCAGTTTTCCCAATCCTCGAGCTTGTAGAGATTCTTAACTCGAATCTCAATCCTCTTGGTCTGTCCAATGCCAATATGCCTCAAGAATGTGCTAAAGACTACATCATAGCCTTTGTCTTCCAGCATAGCGACAGACACAAGATTCTTCTTCAGACCCGATACGTACTTTACATAAATTAGGGTGAGAGGAGCTCCATGCTCTCTCTAAAACACAACCGCAGCTTCACCTGAAACACGGTACTTTCCATCATCACCCATATCGATCCACATCTGGAGATCCTTCTCCTCCAAGGTACTAAAAATATTCTCGTTTCTAGTCATGTGGAATGAAGCTTCACTGTATAGGTACCAAACACATCCCACCATTGATGAAACCATGCATGCGATGAGGGAGAAATCCAATTCGAATTGTGAGGCCAGTGCCTCACCATCTGATCCCTTCGAGGATCCCTTCTTGGATTTCTTTTGTGGACAATTCCTAGCATAATGGCCCACCTCATGACAATAAAAGCATCTCACTTTCAATTCATCAATCTTCTTCCCACCCTGGGAAGAACTAGATTTTGAATGGGACGCCTTCCCTTTCCTTTTCCTCGCCTTACTCGCTCAGGCTAGATTTTCTTCATCATCTTTTTTTAATGAAGATCCGTCTCTTGTGCTTCTCCTTATCTCCTCATGCATCACATCCGACCAAAGTCATTCCCAATTTGGCAGTTTCTCTCTTCCATTTACTGAGTCTTGGTAGCTATGCCAGCTCTTAGGAAGACCGAGGAGAGCAAGGCTCACCATGTCATCATCGGCTGTCATGATCGCTACATTTCCAAGCTCATCCCTGCAAGTGGTGAGCTTTTTCAGATATGTAGAGATCGTGCCGCCCTTTTCACAATTTATTTTCTGAAGCTTGTATTTCAGTGCCAGCTTCCTTTGATTGTTGTTGTTCTGATATAGATCTTTTAATGTTTTCCACATCGAAAATGGTGTCTCCTTCCCATGGATATTAGAGACTATGTGGCCTCGAACTCCCTCCAGAAGGATTCTCCTTGCTCTAGCCACAGATTTCTTCCATTCCGCCAATTCTTGGGCATTAGTTGTTGTTGGCATGGTGACTTCTTAATCAATGAAGTCCTTTAGATCGTTTTCCTCTAATACCGCTTCCATGCGATCCTTCTAGGCTATATAATTCGAGCTGCCATCAAGGGCATAATGGAGTCTCAAACCATTGAACGCCATTGGTGAAATTTGAGATGTGATAAGAATTCAAATTCTATAATCAGGAACTTCAAATGTCAAACTTCTCCCTTCTTTGTATACTATTCTTCGCTTTGATCACCTTTGCTCTGATACCATGTAGAATTTCCCACTGTAGATCAACAGATTATGCAATATACTAAAGCAAAATACTTGATCTACTTCTACAAACAAACTTACGAAAGCTTAATCGATTTTACAAAGATCAAATAGAACACATATAACAAAGAATGAGAAAGAAATGACACATGAACACAGAAGAATACTCTAGGGAAAGCCTCAGCGAAAAGCCTCGATCTTTGTATTATCATACAAGTGGAAATATGTTTGGATTACACAAAGCTTTAGCTCACAAGCTATCTAGCCCTTAGTACAATCCCTCAATGTTGCTCATAGATTGAATAGACACAACATATGCCTTCCCTCAGTCCTCCAAGCCTCCTATCTCCTTGCGTGGTTTCTCTTGGGTCCTCTGGCTGCCACCTGTGTGAATTGACCTCTCACACAACTCACCAAACTCAGAAGTAACTACGATTCTCCAAGGCATGAATTCCTTCTGCATGCAAGACATATCCTCAATGGAATATTCATGCAACTGATAGTACACTGTCCCATCATCTAATCTCAACTAGGTCTCTAACTGAACTAACATGCATGAGTTATTTATGAGAGAATATTCAGTTATCTGAAGTGCAGTAGTTACATGCATGCATGCATTAACTAACTGAACTCACAATTCAGGTTCAACAAATGTTTGGAACTAATTAATGGACTTAACTCATGGTTAACTGAGCTAATTAAATTACAATCAGTAAAACTCATCCTGATCTCCTTAATCAAGGGATATAACTCCTCAATCAAAAGGGAACTATTGCATGTCTTCACATAGATTCATGTTGATTTTCCCTACAATAATTAATCAGATGAATTAATTAAATTATTTTACAAACAACTTCTAAAATCAAATTCGAATTTTAATTCTCAATTTTAGTTCAGGGACTAACTAAAATTGGAATGTATCCCAAAATTCTATTTATAGCAGTGCTATTTTCAGCACTTCTATTTTTAGCATTTCTTGTTGCTATTTTCAACAAAAGGAACCCGCTCTTATACCAATTGATGAAAATTTGACTAAAATGAGGGGGGGTGAATCAGTTTAGTATGTTCATGGACATCAAAATTCTTTTCATTAATCTCATTAATTGAGACATTCAATTAGGGGAATAAAATGAGCCTCCTACGAAAAATGTACAAAAAAAATAAACCTTATAAGAACCAATAGGATTCAAGATGATGATGTCAACCATGGGGGATGATTGACCGATTTTGGAGTAAAAACATAAAAATATTAAAAAATAATAAAATAATAAAACTACTTTTTCAACTCATATTTTTAACTTATCTCCCTAAGGTTTTACTCAAATTTTGAGCGGGAGTACTTGTTGGATGCAAAATTCAATTCCTCATCCAAGGATTACCCATGTTGCATACTTGTAATGGACCCTGCTACATGAAAAATGAGAAATACACGAAAAAATGTGATTACAATCACGTTTTCATGTATTTCTCATTTTTCATCTGATAGGTTCCAACAAAAGTATGCAACATGGGTACTTCTTGGATGAGGAATCAAATTTTGCATCCAACGAGTGTTTCCGCTAGAAATTTGAGTAAACCCGTAGGGAGATAAGTTGAAAATGCGAGTTGAAAAAATTAGTTTTTCTTTTTTCCCTCTAAAATTTAATGATGTAATCTAATCTTATTTTATTATTTCCACTATTATTATATAATTTCCTTAGGAGGCCCATTTTAGACCTCAAAATTCCCCTAATGTCATGAGAAACTTAACAAATAATGACCAGTAGATTAAATATGTGAACAGCAAGTAATAAGCAAAACAAAACATCACACCAACACATAATAACAAACATATTGACACCCGATATATGTGGAAATCCATAAAGGGAGAAAACCACAATTTCATTATTGTTATGATGCAAAGGCAAGCTCCTACTCCTTCTCACATTCGTTTTTTTGTAGGCTCTAACCTACAGGAGGTTGCTACCACAAATTTCTGCAAGCTGCAACATGCAAGGAATCTCCAACTCCCATATGTTTTTTGTAGGCTACAACCCACAAGAGGCTCCTACCTCAACATTTTCAAACCTTATGTTTGTCAAGGCACTACTTGAAAGGAGACTACAATCCCCTAATGCAAACAAGAAAAAACAATGTGTTGGTTTACTTGGTCATAAATTATGCAGATCTCCCTCTTCATTTTTTCCTCTTCTTCCCTTCAAATCTTCTTCTCATAAGATTCTTATGTGCCAAGTAACTAACACATAACACCTCAATTAGTTCTCTCACACTCTCTCGCACCCTAACCTCTACTTTTCCAATAACAACATCTTTTATAAAGGAATTTTGTTGGTTATTTGTATTCCACATAAGAATATGAAGTGAATAGGCTTGACTATTTGCCTTCCACTCATTCATTTCCAAAATCTTCATATCTTGAATATTAGAACACAAAAATAAACAATCCACACAATATTATTTTCATCCACATGAAATGATTAAATTCATCAACATAATCCAACATCAAATAACAATATTCATCACTAATGCATCACTACAATCTTCGCAACATCTTTTCCTTTGCCTTGGACTTGCATCACAACATCTCCATGTCATTGTCTCAACCTCCTTGAGTCTTGTCTTGTTTTGCTGTCATGGAGTTTTACCTTGTCTATCATGGAGTCTTTCCTTTTCTGCCATGGATTCTTGTCTTTGCTATCATGGAATCTTGTCTTTGCTGTCATGGAGTCTTACAATTGCTTCACAACAATTCAGCTCAACAACAAATTAGTGTCACTGCAATTCTTCATTAAAAAATCTATGCAGCATTATCTAAGCATATCACAACTCCTATATTCTTTTACTTACATCTAATCATCATGACTTATCAAATCCATCAACAAAAGCATCAAGCCATCAACAGGCCAATATATCACCATATGTGAACATGCCAACATATCACCATGCCATATCACTTGTTGATTCTCCTTTGATTTGTTGGTACTGCAAATCTTTAATGCTTCTGCATACCTTGTTGCTTCCTTTTCCTTGTTGGTCTTGCGCTGCTCTTATGCATTTGTTGATCTTGCACTGCTCCTATGCCTCTGGTGGTTTGTGATGCTCCCTTGCTTGTTGTTCTTGTGTTTCTCCTTTGCTTGCTACTTCTTATGCAAGTTTCTCCTTTGCTTGTTTCTCCTTTCTTGTACTGTCATCAAGCATACCATGCATAACGTGTTACTTTGAAACTATAACAACATATGTCTTTCTCTACTTCTTTGCCTTGATCACAACCATGCATGCTTGTTGTTGCTCCTTGCCTTGCTGCTGCTCCTTTGCCTTTGTTTCTCTTTTGCTTCTCCTTTGCCATCAATGACAATAATGCTAACAACATGGTCTTAGAGAATCAAAAGAATGGAGAGCATTTCTTCTGAATAAGAAAACATAGAGAATCAAATAGAAAATGCATATGTCAAGGCTATATGTATTGTTGATAATCTAAACAGTCCACATATCATATGTGACTCTAGATTAATTTCAAGAGAAATGATGACAATTGAATTGGATAAGCTAAAATAGTCAAAAGCAACAAAATTCAATAATATAGACAATTTTAGTACATAGGAAATTCGAGAATGGCTAATTACCTTTGTTAATGTTAATATATATAACTTTGCTTTAGCTACACAATTGCAAGGAGAAGTTAGGGAAATTGAGAAGGACATATTCAGTCAACATGTCAAACTGGAAATTACAGTTGCTCCTATGAATGATTGCATCCAGGCAAAGCTAAAGAAATTGCTTCAAGAAGTAGGAAACCCATAAAATAATTAAATTTAGCAATCAAGATGTATGCTTTTACATACTATGAGTCTTCATAAATCTTGGAATATTTGTTTTCTTGTTTACTAGTGATAAAATGTTCATGTTTTTTATATATGTTATCATGAACTAAGTCAATGTCTCGATGCATTTTGTTTCTTTTCTTTGTAGATGGATTTTTCATGTTGTGATTCACGAGAGTCCAATTCATTTAATATTGTAGCTAGGTATAAAGATTTTGATAAGAGCTTTAAGAATCAAGTGTTATCCTTTGTACCCAAAACTTTCGAAGTGGTTTGCATATGGGCTTTCATTTGCATATGGCTTTTCTTTTTCAGATAACTTTGTTTCAGAGTTAGATTATAATTTATTATGTGTATTTAATTGATTGTAGAACAATTGTTGTTATTTTTCCAAAATGCAAGTGTAGAAAGTTAAAGAGATAAAAAGGTGAAATGGGCATCGTTGATATGCTAGTGAACTGGGATATCAAGAAAATTCTTATTATCGATATAATAGCTATAATGAATAGCTATGTAGTATTTTTATTACTCTATTGTTTAAAACTAATTTCTTTGTGCAAATTTTGAGACTGACTACCAATTTTGTGAAAAAATCAGAGATGATTGCTCTTTTGTTGATCAAAATGAAAATGAATATTCAATAACTGGTTTTGGTTGTGAGAAAGTTGTTTTGTCTTTGATATTTCTTTTAATCATAGCTACGGTAATTAGCATTTAAATCTGGATACAATTCATATTATTGTAACTATTTTCGTTATTGTTAAAGACTTTTTAGACACAAATAGTGATTACTTTGTTCTAAGCTTGAATTTATTTACCATTTATCTACAATGCTATTAAATGATGTTTTTACAAAAATTTCTAAGAAAATGATTTGTGTTCTTTGTAATTATCAAATACTTTTTGTGGAATGCTCTAAAATAATGCTTTTTTTTCCCAAAAGTTTCCGAGGATATGTTTTACGTTGTTACCTATATACATTGTTTAGTTTTGCATAGACTTTAGCCTATATAGTTGATTTTGGTATTTGATGCACACATAGTCAGATTTTAGTTTGAACACTTCCATGTACCATTGGCCAATCATTTCAAGTTGCGTTGTTCTCTTATATATTAACTATACAAGATGAACATTAAAAATTTGTTTTCACAAACAACAGGAATTGACATCTAAGGTCTGAAATCATTATGTCCTCTACATAGTAAAAGTTATGCTTTAAACCCCTCCCTCCCCTACCTATGCAAAGGACCTGCAACCGCATTAATTTTGGCATAATTGGCCAAAGTAGTAAGATGACACTGTAAGTGCCAGAACATCGCCGCCTATGCAAAGGGCCTCCATTCTCTCACAGATCCTATGTTGTTTTCATAGTAAAGTCCCTGCACAAGGAAACATAATGATATTAATTCGATATTTTTTCATCCCCCCCCTCCCCCCCCATGTATGCAAAGGACTTGGCATCATTGTGGATTAAGTCACAAATTGACATCTAAGATCTGAAAGGACATTTAACTACTATCGATTTTAATGGTATTCATTAACGAGTGATCATCATCAACTTGGCTAGTACTGATTTCCTTGATCTTTAATCAGAAAATACTAGTGTGAACTTGGTTACTTTAAATCATATCAATTTTACTTAAATTCCAATTCAAGTTATTCTAATTAATATGATTACGTTTCATGATTGATATGTTTCACACGGTTCATAAATCTATATCAAGATATTATTTTATTAATATCCTAAATTGAATTCTAATTTGATTAACTAAAGATCTCCTACCAATAAATACAAGCTTTTGCCATTTATTCAGTGAAGTAACATGATTCAACACATTTACTATGTAAACTTGTTTTGTTATTGGTCAATTCTACATTAGGTGATTTCACATTTGTCAACAATACTTGTATCTTCCAATATTAAACGAACTTTTCTTACTCAATTAAGTCAATTAAGTAACAATTTATGTCTTGGTATGGTTTGTATAGTTTTACGTTAAGCTAAAAACTAGCATTCCAAAACTATTATAACCTTCTTTTGCATAATCAAAGCTTTCATTATAAGATTTGCACAATGAAAGATTTGTGCAAGTAAGATCCAATATCAAAAAGCATAAGTTTGAAAATAAAATTGCAAAGGGTTACTAATCTAAATGGTTCAGACATTAGCAATTCTGAAATTGAACATTGCAACTATAATTAACATTGTAACTTATGCGTGTTTATCAAAGTTTGCAAATGTGGCATATGAAAAGCTCTTTATGTTTATGTATTCATTTGTGCGTTTCAGTTGCTTTCAGGAACAATTGACAATGTTGGAAGCACTTGTATATGAAATAAAATATTAGTATATGCCACACAAAAAAGAAGGAAAAATTATAGTATTGATAACAGCTTAACAAACGTTTCAGGATCCAAAAAAAAATTCAGCATCATGACATTGCCACAAAATCATTTTTCTCCAAATATTATAAGAGAGCTAACACTAAATAATACTCTGCAATCCACAACGCAAGAAAATTGACCATCCATCCCCATATTGCACCTTCATATAAGCACAACGTAATATAAATGAGTCTCAAATTATTTGCTTGAGAAATAGTCAAGGAAATAAACTCAATCTACAATGCAAGGAATGAAAGTAGGTCCATTCACATAAGCATAGTTTGGTCTCCAACATAATCTTTAACTTGTCACATGTAGATATAAGTTCCTCCTTCGCAGCACCAACATCACCAGCACCAGTTGTACTAGCATGAGCCACACCAACACCAACTCCAATAACACCTTGTAACAACCCCAGGTTGATTTTCCATGTAAAAAAGTATAATACCAAGGTCATGGGACACATATTCCAAGCTAAATGGTGGGAAAAACATCCTAGTGGGTATCACTTTCAATTTATTAATGGCTAAGGAAATTGGAAAAGGCAAAGAAGCATTAATTGGAATTGTATTTATGAAATAAAGGAAAATATGATAAAAGGGAGATGAAAGGTCACATATTTGCATGTGAGGAAAATTGAAGGGAAAATGGAGGAAAATGAAGAAAATAGAGGTCTCAATGATAAAAAGGCTTATGAGGATCAGTTCATGACTTTTTTGTTGGTTAAGCTTTTGTCATTTCAGTTTTGGAGCTATCTTTTATTCTCTCACTCTCACATTCTTGCACACTTAGAGCATTCTTGGAACATGCTTGAAGCATTGTAGTACTCACTTGGACTTGGATAAAGAAGGAAAAGGAATGTAGGAAAGTGCAAGGGAATAGGTGGATCAACAGCTACAATTGGATTTATTTGTAGGTAATAGGTTGCATGTATGATCTCCCTTTTTATTTATGGATGCATGGTATATGCATGTGATTATTTGGTTATGAGTTATCATTGGTATGGAGGATTACTTGGATTGACAGTGGTTTTAACCTAACCTTATCATTTCCTGGATATCCATGGTGTTGTGGGCTTTTCTATTTGATTTTTCTCTTATTGGTGCCCATAATTCATTATGGATGTGGTTGGAGCAAATGCTCTGGAAGCCCCGGAACAACTTGGGTTGAGTTACTAGTCCTAGATCCTAGGTTGGGATAAACACTCTAGATCCCTTGGTGGATTGAATTACTAGTCACTAGGGTTAGGTTGGACAAACGCTTTGGAACCCTGGAAGGCTATGGGTTGTGTTACTATTTCTCGGAGCCGTGGAGAGCTTGGGTAGAGACAAATATGGTTGGTGTTAGTGATATCCGACTGTGAGGTGGAACCATTAGTTGAGGGTTGAGGTGGTTTGGCCTCTGGAAGCCTTGATTTGGTTTGTCTTTTTTTATTCCATGAGATCCCACATTCATTCTTGGAATATGGTGCATGGGGTGATTAAATGAAAGAGAGATTTGGTTCAGCCCAATCTATGGTCCGGTGGTACGTGGAAGTCCCTCACTTGGTTGGAATTTTAATATGTTAATTAGAGGTGTTTTCCATTGCGATCTATGAGTATATGTATTAATTATGATGTTGACATTATCGTTGAGTTTCCATGGCTTATATGTTGTTTATTTGTTGGTTATATATTGGTTATATGATGTATATTGTTTATGGCTCTTGACATGTTTGATGAATATATGAATGGTTGATGAATGCATGGACTAACAAGTGTTGTTGCAACTATGTGGAGAGGGCATAGTGCCTTCTCGGTAATTCTCAGATGAATCTCAAACTATTATGATCAAATATGCATTCATGTCTAGTAATTTACATATTTGTCATGTGTTTGACGAAATGTTTGTTATGTTACAGTTAGTCTAGGTCAATTTTTCCTCTAAGTTTGAATGTTTAACTTTGTTGTTAAGTCATTTATGATTTTGAGAAGTCTCGAGTAGTTATGGGCAGTGGTCTAGAGGCTAACCTAGAAATGTGGCTCAGATCCCTAGACCGCACCCTCCGAACTGAGTAATTTATGTCACAATAGCACTCAAGCAATGTTTTGCATGTGGTTGGAGGCTTATAACCACATAGAGGTCTTTTCATGCATGCTCCTGGGGGTTAAATTATGAGAAATGTAGCCCCAACTCAGCGCTTGGTCACCTAGGGTGGTCCTTTGCCCCCTGAGTGTCCTATAGACCTGAGGGATGTTGTGAGTTGTTAGTTTGTGGTTAGTTTATGAGCCCCACTTCCTTAACTAGAGCTTGGAGGTTAGTTCATGTCATGGTAGCTCTATGTCTCATGTTTACCCTGGTAGGCCAGTGAAACTAGGTGAATGTGAGAGGGGTGGTTACATGTTGGTAACATGTAAGGTTTCATTCTCTTTGGGTGATATCTGATACCATAGATTAGTATTAGAGCTTACAGGTTCAAACACTTTGACTAGATGGGCTAGATGCATGTTGTTATGCATTCATTGTTTTGGTTATGGTTATGCATGCATAGTAGGTCAGAAATGCATTGTGGAGGTCATTATGTAGTTTTGTCATCATGATGTTGTTGGTATATTATGATGTCTATATGTTGGCTAAGATGGAGTAGGAGATGCATATTACTAGACTGAGGTTGCAACACTAGATCTCGGGGTACGATCATATTGTCATACAAGTTTGTATGTTAGGCATGCAGGTATGTTGGTTAATGGTTGTTATAAGCATTATGGTTATGTACATGCCTATGATTCTAATGTTGTTATGGTTACAAGCATGATAGATGTTAGTTATTCAATATGGTCATATGCACATGCATCAGATAGTCATGAATGATAGTAACTTATTTTTATATTCATTGTGGTCATATGTATGATGATTATGGTCATCACTGTTAAGTTCTTAATGTTATATGTATTGTGTTCACTAGATTGGCCTGTGAATATGGTTATGGTTATGGTTATGATATTCAGTATGAGTCAATGTACTTGTGATATTATGTCATACTAATATAGTCTGACTTGTGCAGATGTGATAACCTCCCCTGAGATACACTGAGGTATGGTTTTTATTATGTCGTCTATTTGGTTTATATATCATGGTATGTTTATAGGTTGTCTAAATGTGTGATTAATTTCATGATATGAGTATGTGTCTATAATATTTCATACAGGAATGATCTTGTTTTACAATGGGTGTACTAACACAATATGTTTGGAGACAGCTGATATGCACTTGAGTGCAAGTGGGTGCTAGTTGTAGTATTATGACTAGTTATTGTGAGTTGATTATGACATTGATGTTAGCCTTAGTAAAGGTTGATTTCAAATTAATAGATATTATGTCTTGATATTTGGAACATGTGACTGACATGTGTGAACAACAGTAGGGCTACATGCTTGGTATTAGCGTGACAAGGTAACAATCGATTTATTTTTATGACTAACATCTGGGTGAATGTGATAGCACATAATAAGACTCAATTACAACAAGGAAAAGGTAAAAGAGAGGAACTGGATGAGAATTCCTTTGGCTATGTTTGGAAACCACAATTCCAAATGAATGAGTGCTTTGCAGGAATACAAGAAATCTTCTTAACCTTGATTTTGTCTGACATTATGTGGATGTGTGCTATATTCATGAACATGTATTTAACAAGCGTAATAGTTGGTTTCCATCTATGGCTAGATTCATCAAGAGAATTGGAATCCCTTGAGAAATGATATATGTACATGTTCAGTTACAAGAGAGTGTTCTTGGCACAATAAGGTAAGGTAACTGGTTTATTGTTATGTTTATTTATACACTGACAATTCTGTGTTGATGGAAGTATGATGCAAGGGATTGCATGGAAAAAGAGAGTGCCATGAAATCTTGAAGAAGGCTAAGGTTGAGCTTTCCCTTAGAAGCATTGAGAAACCATAGGGATTGATTCAAGGTGTACATTGATTTTTTTGTGCTTTCAGTGCTTTGTGATTTGTTTGTACTTGATTTGTAGTTTTGTTTATGTCTAGTGCATGGCCACGCTGCTTGGTTTGTGGTGTCATATTGCTATTGGTTTTTCATGGCTTTCTTCTTGTTTGTTCCTTGTTCTCACCTTTTATATTTTGAGGGTCTTGGGGATTGGTTGGGGAAAGAGGAAAGTTAATGGAGATTAGAGAAAGTTGAATGAAACCCAACAGGTAATGTAAGACTCGGATGAAGAAAGGTGCAGTACAAGGGCAACTGAAGGCAAGAATATGATATCCATTTGGACTAGTTGGGTGCATTGGGATAAATGGATGTTTTCAGGACAGTCATGAGAAAGGTAACATGAAAGGTAAAGTAAATGGATTTGAGGTGTCAGATGCCTTGGCTATGTTGGGAACTATTCTTCTCAATTTTCTGCATGTTATGCACGAATAAAGGGAGTTCTCTTAGCCTTGATCCTAGGATATTTGGTAATTATGTTGTGATTATGCTTATGTTGATGTCTATATATTTATATATATGTGTATGTACATATGTCGTTATCTGATAGGGTCGTTAGGGATCATGATTGTTTTATGCTAGTGTTTACATGTATATATATGTATGTATGTCGTTGTTTGATAAGGTCATTAGGGCTCATGCTTATGGAAGAATGATTGCTTATGCGAGTGAATGGAATGAGGAGGTGTTGGCAATATGATACAGATATGATACAGGTGTTGTCCTTGATGGAAACTCACTTAGATGACAGATCATAGTGTAGCTAGTAAATAGCAAAGAATAAATGATCAGAGAGGTATACGCAGGTGTGTTGTGACAAAGAAGCGTATACACTCGGGTGCACCATATACCAAGTCGCGCATACATACACACGCATGTTTACAGAAGGAAAGGCGCATACATGTTGGGAATCTAAGTTTTGGTCCATGGTATTTGGGTATTGGACCATGGTATTTGATCCGAAGTGTTGACCCCAGGTATTGGGTCCAAGGTATTGGTTCTACGTGGTTTTCAGCCATGGTATTTAGAGAAGCCTAAACCTATATAAGTAGAAGATCATTAAGCCAAGAGGGAGTGTTTGCAAGTGATGAATATCTAATGAAGTATGAGATCTAGTATGCTGGTTATGGGTTTGTGATGCTTTGCTTGATCTGAGCCAAGGAGGCACCTATGCGGTTGATAAAGGTTGATGGACCGGGATCATGAAGACTAAAATGTATTATCATTATATGGTATGATCATGAATAGATATGAATACTGACGCATGTATTATCCTTTATATCTTATGATCTGGGTATATCTGAAATTGGAAATTACAGCAAAGGTATAAGTAATTATTTTTAGATTTGTACACGGGTTCTCTCTGGTGAAAGAGTGTATACACGCTAGTTTGACACAGTCAAGTAGCATATACATTATGAGATTTGATATTTCAGGTTGATGTTGGTTCTAGTAGTTGTTGCAGAGTTCTAGGCTCTAGTCTGCGTTTTGGTGACTGTGTTTTGCTAACAGGGTTTCAGTGATTCAGTTGTTGGGTGATTCAAAGTTAATGATTGTATTGCAGTGGTGATTGCTTTGTATTTATGGATCCAGTCTGAAAATTTATGAAATGTGGTCCCTGGAAGAAAATATAAGGTTGTAGCTATCTGTAGGTTAGCACCTACATACTAGTACATCAGCTAGTACAAGAGCTAAAGGGGTTGTAGCTCCCTTCCAGGAGAAGCTGGAGAACGAGAGAAGGTTGTAGCCTTTTGCCGGTAGAAGCCTGCGTACTGGTATAAGATTGCACCAATACAAAAATATTGTAAATTTTCTTATTAAAAGAAGATAGAGACTAATTGCAGTAGGTGATTTTCACCCACATTAGGTTTCCACCTTATATCATGGTGTTCATTTGTGCTTCTTATGTGTGATGATTTGTTCTATTTTACTGCACCTATTTACTGTTCATATGGTTAATAATGTTCTGATGCACTCATTGAAGATCAACTAACTGAATCATAATTTTACTGGATATACACTAGTTGCATTAAACATAGTTGTGTATACACGCGGGTATCCTTAACTGAAGTATCGTATATGAATCTGATAATGAAAATGAAAATATTATTGATTTGATAATACTGATTCACCCCCCCCCCCCCTTAGTATTATTTCCAACAATTGGTATCAGAGAAGGTCCTTCAGAAGAAGCTTGATCGCTTGAAGGAAGATCCATCAGGATGAATAATCACAAAAGAGAGGGATCCATCAGACCGCGAATCTTCGATGGGAGAAATTTTGTTTACTGGAAGATGAGAACCACAACATATCTACAATCGCTTGGAATAGATTTTTGGGAAATCGTGGAAGGAGGATATACATATCCATCAGCAACTCCTACAAATACGGCAGGTAGAAAGCAATATGAAGTCAATGCCAAAGTTGTTACTATCTTTTTGGGAAGCTTGTTACAATCAGAATTTGTCAAGGTCATGCAGTTCAAGTCAACCAAGGAAATATGGGATAAAATCATTCTAAGCTACGAAGGATATGCTCAGGTAAAACCCGCTAAGCTTCAAACCCTCAGAATACGGTATGAAACTTTTAAGATGTATAGTAATGAAAGCATATCTAATTACTTCCTGCGTATAATGAGATTGTCAATTGTATGAGCAATCTGGGTGAAGAAATTAAGGAAGTTGTCTTAGTTGAGAAAGTCTTGAGATCCTTATCTATTAAATTTGAATCCAAAGTGTCTGCCATAGAAGAAAAGGAGGATCTGCAGAAAATCACTATGACGCAGGTTCACGGAATCTTAACTGCTTTTGAGGTGAGAAAAGGAGGACCATCAGATATGAGAGAAGCCACATTTAAAGTATCAGGAAATGGAAAAGGAAAACTCAATGAATTAGGATACATTTCAGAAGAAGAATATGAGGTAAATTTTGTCAAGAACCTTGAACGGGGATCTGGAAGGTTCAAAGGTAAGCTACCTTTCAAATCCTTTTCATGTGGTAGAGTTTTTCACTATGCTGCTAGATGCCCTCATAACAAAGAAAAGATGACTCAAGAAGGTAATAGAAGTTATTATACTCATGATAAAAGTAATGACTCATCCAATAGTGATGAAGACATTAGACTTCTCATGGAATATGAAAATAAGGAAATAGAAATAGAAGAAGTTACCAGATTAAAAGAACAGCTGGAAACAGTAACCAAAGTAAGGGCGCAGCTACAGGATGTAGTAAAAGAATAGAGCACAACAATTCAGAGACTTGAATCTAAGATCCTCTCTCTAAAGGAAGATCTTAAAGAATCAAAGAAGAAGAATAAAGAAGCTCTTAAAGAACAAGAATATGAAGTGCTCGAATTAAGGAAACAAGTGGAAGAAGGAAGAAAAGTTGAAGAAAACATAAGGAAGCAATATCCGGAAAAGGAACAACATCAGGTTGAGGTAAATATCTTAAAAGGTAAATTAGAAGAAAAGGATAAACTATTACGATTTCAAGCCAGTACTAAGATTTTGGATGATATTCTTAGTAGTCAAAGATCCCCTGCTATCAAAACTGGTCTTGGTTTTTATGAAACTGTCAAAGGTGAATCTAGCTCACAGGGTGAGGAAAGGAATTATAATGCAAAATCTGAAATGATCAATGAAGAGATAAGTGGTCAACCCCAGCAACAACCAAGGAATGAAATTCTTCAAAGAAGATCTTTTCCTCCTAACTATGGAAGTGATAGTCGGATATTTCCTCAAATGAATAATGTTGAATGTTATGTATGTCATAACTTTGGACATATTATAGCTAGATGCAAAAGAAAAATGGGTCAAGACCATCAAACAGAAATATCATCACACTCCAGGTACTTCAAGGGATATTGTTTTGCTTGCAATATGTTTGATCACAAAGCCATTGACAGTTATAGGAGGAATATGAAACATGTGAGATGTTATGCATGTAACAAGTTTGGACATAAAGTAAGGGAATGTAGGAGAAAAATTCAAACTCCAAAGTAAGAGGATCATACATCATCACAATTCCAAGTATTGAAGAAGACAGAATTAGAGATAGAAAGATGTGGCATAACTCAGTTAGCTGACATAACAGACACAGGGGAAACTGAAAGTGTGGACCTTCAATATTCCAATTTACATACGCATATATTATGAATATAAGTCATGTATATACGTGAGTTATAGGCTGCAGAGTCACGTATATGGAGCACTGAAGAAAAATCAACAGAACAGACTCACGAAATGGTTCGGTCATGGTATATGATGGTTAGCACAGGCTCAGGGGGAGCATATGCTTTGAATAATGCATTGTTGGCATTATTGTTAGAAGTATTTGGTGATGATGATGATTTGATAATACTGATTCACCCCCCCTCCCCCTCTAAGTATTATTTCCAACAGGAGGCTCATAGTTTCATGATGAATCAAGTGGGACGAGTAGCCTCGACAAATATATGAGGTTAGTATCATGTGGATATCATTTGGTATTATGTGCTCGTACTATGCCTATGTTTATTCTATGGACAGGTAATGATGAGGGATACATCCGTGGAATGAGAGTAGTGTGATCTGCGGCATACTGGGACAAGCAGGGATAATGGAAAGACACTAGAAGCCAGCTTGCTTGATAGAGACATTGTGGTATTTGGTTGTGTAGTACTGATGTTGTGTGTATGTTGCATATGTTGTGCATATAGTGTTATGTCCATGTTGCATATGTGGTATTGTGTACATATGGTGTTGTGTACATGTTGTATATGCAGCATTGTGTACATGTTGTATATGCAGTGTTGTATACAATGGTGTTATGTGCATGATTTACATGTGGTGTTGTGTACATATGGTACATGTGGTGTTGTGTGCATGTGGTATTGCATACACGTTGTGCAAGCAGTGTTGTGTACATGTGGTATTTTGTACACTCTTAGCGGGTGGTGTTGTGTACATGTGGTGGTGTGTACACGTTTTGCAAGTTGTATTGTGTACATGTGATACTGTCTACACGTTATGCAAGTGGTGTTGTGTACACATTCTGTAGGTGGTGATGTGTACATGTGGTATTATGTACACATCGTACACGTTGTTTTGTGCACACGTGGTACTGTGTTATCTAGATTGTGTAGTCAGTGTATCATGACATGTGTATATGTTATGTTGTACTTTGTGTATGTATATGATTTGTGTTGTACACCAGGTGTAGGTGTATGTGTTGTGTTGTATATCAGGTGTAGGTGTATATGTTGTGTTGTATGTCAGGTGTAGTTGCATGTATTTTGTTATGTTCACTATGTGTATGTGTATGTTGTTGAAGAGAAGGCATTGGGTGCTTGTTGGGTTTGGCAAACGATTCAGTGTGTGTATGGAAGGGACAAAGAAAAAAGGCAGAAGCATCGGACCGATTGAAAGATAAGTATATGTATTTTATTTTAGTTTTAATTATGCACATAGTCTATGATTCTGATTTATTATGGTTGATTTTTGAGCTAACCAAAATTGATATGTTTATACATGATGATTTGATCAAACATCTAGTTTGACTTGTTTTGATAGGAATTAAACAGAACTGTAGGTGTACCTTATTGACAAGCTACCAATGAGGTATGATTTAAAATTATTTCAATTCCTTTTGAGTCTAATGGCAATTATGTGCTTGGTACAGGAAAGTAGGGAAATGCCTAGTTTTTGTGGTTGATGTTGACTGCAATAATGTTAGTAGCAATAGTGAAAGGAATTGGAACATGCAACAGTATGTTGGTAAATCACTTCAAGAGTAGGGAAATTGTGGACACTGGTACCCAATAGTTTCCATTGATTTCCATGAGCATGCTATGACCTGTATGATGGTTTTGAGGTGGGGATATGCCTTGGTTTTTTAACCTTCCAATGTGAGGAAACCTTGCAAAGGAATGGATGGCCCAAGGGAATGTGTAGTAGAGAAGGGGATGCCAATGGAACTTGGAAGGTGTGTAACTACATGGAAGGGGTGACCAGATTTCCTGAGGTACTATGTAGCAGATAAGGGAAGGTCGAGGAATGAATTTGTTTTTGTCATTAGCATTTCCATATGGAATTAGAAGCACATTGGGAGTGTGCCCTGGAGTAATGAGTCGGTAATCGTTCACTGGGAGAACAAGTAGTGCAAGGATTGTAGCGCTAGACATTGGATTCTAGTAGTGGATTATGGACTTCCTGGGAAGGAGGTGAATCCTAGTATTACTTTGAGGGTGGAAATTTGATCCTCTAGATTCCCTTGTTGTGGATGCTTATCCTTTTATTTGATGGTTAGAGAAAATGAGCATGTGTGTGTGTGTGTGTGTGTGTGTGTATGTTATTGTAAATATTGTATTGAGTTGTGGTTATAAAGCTCCATAGACAGTATGATTATTCGTTGGTTGAAGCAAATATGCTTAAGTATATGTGGTTGTTATTGTGAATACCATAATGAGCTATGTTATAAAGCTCTAGTAAACAGTATGATTTTCATGTTTCAGCAGTGGTCATTATAAAGACTACAACGAGATGGGTTATAATGCTCCATAGGAAGTATGTTTTGTTTTCAGCGATTTTTTGTTAATAGGTGTCATAGAACATCGAGGACAGAGTTCCCCCAAGGGGGAAAGGTTTGTAACAACCCCTGGTTGATTTTACATGTGAAAAAATATAAGACCAACGCCATGGGACACATATTCCAAGCTAAATGGTGGGAAAAACATCCTACTGGGTGTCACTTTTAGTTTATTAATGACTAAGGAAATTGGAAAAGGCAAAGAGGCATTAATTAGCATTTCATTTATGAAAAAAAATATATGAGAAAAGGAAGATGAAAGGTCATAGATTTGCATGTGAGGAAAATTGAAGGGAAAATGAATAAAATAGAATCCTCAATGATAAAAAGGATTATGAGGATGAGTTCATGGATATTTTGTTGGTTAAGCTTTTTTTAGATCAGTTTTGGACCTCTCTTTTATTCTCTCATTCTCACATTCTTGCACACTTAGAGCATTCTTGGAGCATGCTTGGAGAAATCTATTACTCACTTGGATTTGGATAAATAAGGCAAAGGAAAGCATGAAAGTGCAAGGGAACATGTGGATCTGTTGAAGAAAGTGTAACTAGGTTCAGTCTTCATAAATGTAATTTTGATCTTTGTACTTGTAAAAGAAAAGAAATATTATTTTTTTAAATTTTAGAAATGAGTTCCTTACTCATTGCATAGGTCTAGCACATGTCAAAGTTCTATAGGGTAGTCAAAGAGTCAAAATAAATATTGAATACCCTTAAGGGCATGCTACACCATGTATATTTATGTATTAGAGTCCAAGAAATACCTCCAAGCAAAGTCCTAAGCCTCCTCCATATGTCGGCATCATAAAAGGAAGCAATCTGAATTATAGGGATCAAGTCAGCCTCAAGTCATCCTAATAGGAGGGGAAGACTCCTATATAAAGGGTCATACGACATCACAAAACAACCATCATCTCATCTCTGAAATTAATGAAGAAGGAAGACGAGTAAATGGTATAAGAAGGAAGAAGAAATGTGTCTCTAGTAATGCAAAGAAGGAAGGAAGAAAATTGAGTTTTATAGGACTATCTTAAGGCCTATTACAGTCACATGTGTGAAGGAAGGGAGGCTCTCTTTGCTATCATAACATCCCTCCTATTGCAGTCATACAAAGAGAATTGGTTGCACTAGGAAAGAGTTCATATTAGGCCTCTTACTCAAGAGAAGAAGGAGACTACTCAAGCAAAGGAAAGAGAAGGATTCAAGCACCATTTCATGAATAAATCCTCTCACACGTGTGAAGAATTAGGGCCACATTGTTGCCACATCAGATCTGCAACTATATAATAATAAAAAAGCTCGATTGGATTAAGTATAAGGTTCTCTTCCTAAGCGAGAAATTCTACAAAGGACCAAAGAGAAATATCTCTTCTAAGGTAAGCATAACTAGGGTTTCCGTCAGTTTCTAGATGAAGAACATAGTGAGAGGATGAAGTGTTGGAAGAAGGAGGATCAAGTGTTGGAAGAAGGAGGACAAGGTGTTGCAAAAGGAAGTAATCTCGGATCAAAGGAAAAAGGCTTGACTTGTGCTTGGAGGATCTTCTTATTAAGGGCATAGGGTTTGGAATTTGTTAATCGAAGCTTCAATAAGAGAAATTTGAAGAAGGGTTTTCCTCTCTAGGAGAGAGAGGTTTTTCCCTGGCTGAGAGCCAACATCTTGTGTTCTTGTCTCTTGTGTTTTTGTTAATTTTTTGATGAAGTTATAGAACATATGACTATAATAATAAGAAGAAGATTGTGTTGACAAGAAAAGTAAAAGTACTTCACAAATTGTTATCATTTCTAGAAGAATATCATCATAACTTAGATGCCCTAGATACTTCAACAGGATCAACAACTAGATTGATTTGTAGGTAACAGGTTGCGTGTATGATATCCTTATTCATTTATGGATGCATTGTATATGCATGTGATTATTTGGTTATGAGTTGTCATTGGCATAGAGGATTTCCTGGATTAATAGTGGTTTTAGCCTAGCCTTTCCATTTCATAGATAATCATGGTGTAGTGGGTTTTTCCATTTGATTGTTTTATTATTGGTGCTCATAATTCCTTATGGATGTGGGTTGGAATAAACACTCTGGAAGCCCTAGAAAAACTTGGGTTGAGTTACTAGTCCTAGAGCCTAGGTTGGAAAAACATTCTAGAGCCCTTGGTGGGTTGGGTTACTAATCTCTGTAGCTAGGTTGGACAAACACTCTTAGCCCTCGAAGGTTGTGAGTTGAGTTACTAGTTCCTGGATCTCTCGACAACTTGGTTAGAGACTGACCTCGTTGGTGTTATTGATGTCTAATCATTAGGTGGAATCATTGGTTGGAGTTGAGGTGGTTTGGCCTTTGGAAGCCCTAGTTTGGTTTGTCTTAGTTTATCCAATGATATCCCACATTCATGCTTGAAATATGGTACGGGGGTGATTGACTAAAAGAGATATTTGGTTTAGCCCAATCTATGGTCGGGTGGTATGTGGAAGTACTTTACTTGGTTGGCATTTTCATATGTTAATAAGAGGTATTTTCCATTTTGATGTATGAGTATATGTATTGATTATAATGGTGACATTATGGCTAAGTTTTTGTGGTTTATATGTTGTTTATTTGTTTCTTATATGTTGCTTATATGTTGCTTATATGATGTATATTGTCTATGGTTGTTGACATGTTTGATGAATATATGAATGGTTGATGAATGCATGGACTAACAAGTGTTGTTATAACTATGTCGAGAGGGCATAAGGTATTCTTGGTGTTTCTCAGATGAATCTCAGTCTATTATGATCATATATGCATTCATGACCTATACTTTACATGCTTACCATGTGTTTGACGACATGTTTGCTATGTTTTAGGTAGTCTATGTAAAGTTTTGCCTCTAAGTTTAAATACACAACTTTGTTATTAAGTCATTTATGATTTTGAGAAGTCTTAGGTAGTTCTAGGTAGTGTTATGGAGGCTGACCTAGAAATGTGGCTCAAATCTCGGGATTGCGCCCTTTTAATTGAGAAATTTAGGTCACAATCATACTCAGGCAATTTTGTGCATGTGGTTGAAGGCCTATAACTACATGGAGGCCTTGTCATGAATGCAATTGGATTCCTATAACCACATGGAGGCCTTCTCATGCATGTGTTTGGGGGTTAAATTGTGAGAAATGTATCCCCATCTCAAGGCTTGGTCACATGGAGTGGTCCTTTGGCCCCTGAGTGTCTTGTAGCCCTAAGGGATGTTGTGAGTTTTTAGTTTGTGGTCAGTTTATAAGCCCCACATCCTTAAATAAAACTTGGAGGTCGGGTAATTTCATAGTATCTCTTTGTCTCATGTTTACCCTCGCAAGTCGTTACAACTGGGTGAATGTGGGAGGGGTGGTTACACACCTCCATCTGAAAATCATAGTTTTTTCTCCAATATAGGAAGACTCCATTGAATGTTAAATGTCACTGCATTAAAAGTAGTATATATATACTTGAATTCACCAAATAAGTATTGAAAAGAGTATTTTATAATAACGATAGGTATGGTCTTATCAATATCTTTGCAACTAGAAATCATTACATAATGAATTAGAGTAAATGCTACTAAGCATTTTTGCAACACTTTCCACATTTTCATATTAGATTAATTCTTTAAACAATTTATACATTGCCTGTTATCATTAGAATGATTGTGTGATATAATATGTTATAAACATAGATATTAAATTGCACTAAAAACCAATATAATACACAAAATTAAAATTGACAAATGAGATTTGGTATTGCATATGGCTTTGAACTTTTTGTATTTACTTTTCGCATCTATACAAAGCTTTGCACTTCCGTACGTGTTCCGAGAGAAAATATGGAGTGCAGAGTATTTGGTGTAGAAGAAGATGATTTTGCGGGAATGTGGAAAAATCACTATTATGCATTCCATACATTCGCCCATTCCTAATTATAACATTAAACCATATTTAAATCATTCAATAAATCAAAAAAAACTATTCGACAGTAGTCAAATTCTTCAATTAGAAAGAAAAAAGTAATGTTAAGGCTGCTTGATAATGTAAGAAACAAGAATTGTATTATTACCAGATTGCTTGACAATGTAAACAAACAAAATAGTCATTGTAGACTCCATTAATTGGAAATCATATCATTGAAAAATGATTCAAGAATTATCCCATCTAGATTCATAATGAAAAGGAAATAATACATCCACACATTGGAACTTGTCGAACAATTCTCTCGATTTTCCTTATGTGTGATTCTGTGCTTCTACATATCCGTCTTTCCAATATTAACATCGTATCAGCGGAAGATATTTAGTGAACCAAAATAGAATTAGTTTTAGGAAATTAATAAAATACTATGCTCATATCAATTTTTAAATCGTCTTAAATGGGATAATCATTGCTAGTATTGATGTTTTTATTGTTGGAATGTTTGTCCTTTGATTAATAGAAAACACTGCTATAGGTAAATACCAATGCTCTTAGAATTCAATCCACCGACTACGCACTTGTGCACGTATTCAACCAATGTACCTATGTGTAGATGGAAGGCATTAAAATATCAAATCTAGAAGCATGATTTTCAAAGCATTAAAATATTAATACTAACGTATACTTTCAAAATAACACAAATGCATATGTGTGGGACTGCAGAGGAAATATATTGTGCGGAAGAATCTCTCAAGTTTTCATTGTACGAACCTCCGCACTCTATACAATCTATTAATAATAAAATAAGCACTAGTCTTGTGTCAAAATGCAAACGAAACGTGCCTAATTACACAAAAATAACCATAAAAATAAATGCGGATACAGAAATAGGAGAGTAGTATGATACAACAGAAGCAGAGAGGGTGAGAAAAAAGTGGGGAGTGCAAAGTGCGAATCTTTTTCTGTTTGTGCAAACTTCTGAATCTCTATACTAGCAAAAAAAAATTGCATCATCTCTAATTTTCCATTGTCGTAGACCTTTTCGATACATCTATTTTCCACACAACAATTATTGTGAATACAAGTAACTTTTGCATGTTTCATAGATGTTAATCTATTCGTTCATTTGTTCTGCATAAAAGTTTTATGCTAATCAATAATGGTTAGCCAAATTTAGATTTTGGTATATGTGGTCGAATCAGGAAATGAGGCTGAACAAATCTCCAACTAATATTATTATGTTTCCTTGTATGGAGCTTGTATTGTGCGGAGGACGATGTATGTACGGGATAATGACTACGTTGAAAATGATTATGTGTAGAAGAACCTTTATGCCATGTGTTTGATAGCTTTGTATACATTTCTGATAGCACAAATTGATGCCAATGTTTAGCAATATGCTTTAATGTCAATAAAACAATTAATTAAGAGTGTTCATTACAAGATTAAATGTAAACCATTTTGGCATTTTTTAGCTGATTGATGCATAATGAGTCCATTGTGTACCTTGCATCAAATATCTATCAAAGAAAATTGCAAAAATGATAATTGACACTATGTATAGAGCATTAACAGAACCATGGAATCATTTTGTGTTAGAGCTAAGTGATTGTGTCTATACACAATATGTTTGTATTGTTGTATTGACAGCTTGTATAAAAATGCACATAATCACAATGAATTTGGATTTATTTTATTTTGTAGATTCCTACTACTTAGTAAACATATATCGACAATATTAAAGAAATGTAGCAAAATAAAAGAACAAAATAATTTTCGACTTTGGATATTTATTTTACCACCTACTGTTAACATTCACTTTGGTATTTTCAATTGTTATTTAATGAAAGTGTTAAATGCGTCAATACATCTATAAATTGGATCTGAATCTAGTAATGAATAAGAAAAATGTTGGTAAGAACTATTGGCATTAGGCTATTAATTCATTATTGATAGCATTAGCATGCAAAAACCTTTGTCAAAAATTATGGGAAATTGTGTAGGTAGTGAACTGGAACATGTCATGACAATTAGCTTTATACTATGATCTTGAATATAATGTATCAAATTGTTCGTAAATCAAGTTTTATTCAACATTTTTCATACTCCGGTATCAAAATAAAATGAATAGACAAAGATTTAGTAGTGGGGGCCAACTCAGTCACCAAATCAATTCATGGTAGAAATAGTTAAGCACGTATGTGCAGAATATTTACTTTCCTTTATTTGTAGTTATTGTTGGCAGTTTCAAAGTTAATTATCATAATCACAAATAATTCATACTTATTTCGAGTGTTCTCTAAACATGTTATGTTTTGGACTTTTGGACCAGAATCTGGAAATTTGTTTTTGAGCCAAATGATTGTTGAGAATTTTCAATCCAAATTCGTGATTCTAAGAAATTCTTGCTAGATTTTGAGAAATTTAAACCAAAAAATATACCAGAAAACCTTACAAAACATAACACAAATAGAATACGGCCTTATTTTTATATTACACATTTCTAATTGTAAGGACATGTATTTCAATGATAATAAAACAAGAGCAAAATATGTAGCAAGTGGACAAGATGATTTTGGAATATCGAGACTTATTTCCATTACTTCTCGTAAATGTTGGCTTTGATATTTTCAATTGCTCTTTATTAAGAGTATCATATGTAGCAGTTTCCACTTGAGAAATAACAACAATTAACAATTGGGACTAGAGCAGGAAATTGCAAACTTAGGCGAGATTGGGAACGAAAAAAGTACTTGATAAATGAAACAATCTATTTACACTTATACAATCAACCAAGCATATTTAAATCTACCAATGGAAGAGAAAAGAAACAAGGAAATTTTCACTAGCAATTGATAAATGTTGTAACGAACATGTGCTTGAATTTGTGAGGAGAAAATAGTTTTCGAGGCAGATTCAGTGTTACTCAACAATTCATTTTCTCAACTGTTGAGGTTCTTTCACATATTTCTCTCCAACGTATTTCTTTCTTTGCACAATTGTCTAGAGATTTTTGTTTGCTCTTTTCACACCTTATGAACACAAGAACTAGAGCAAATGTTTCAACACATGAAATAGTCACTACATCTTATTAACTCTATCACATGCAATAGACACTCCATTTTGTCAATTTATTATTGCTTTTTCTATTCCCTCTACTATTTGCATTTGCTTTTGTAACAACCCTGGTGAAATTTACATGTAATAAAAGTTGAAAATAATAACCACAGTTGATGGGACACTTATTCCAAGCTGAATGATGGAGGAAACGTCCTAGTGGGTGTTGATTCAATTATTACGGCTAAAGGAAATGGCTAATGCTTTGGAAAGGCAAAATAGAATTTTTGGCACATTTATTTATGAAAATAATGGAAATTAGGAGAAAATGAAGGTGAAAGGTCAGAGGTTGCATGTGAGGAGGAAATTGAAGGAAAATAATGGAAAATGAAGAAAATAGAGGCCTCATTGATAAAAAGGCTTTTGAGGATTAGTTGGAAAGCTCTTAGTCGGTGTAATTTCTTGGCTCAAGCTTTTTCTTTGGTTATCCATGCGATCAAGAAAGGCAAAGGAAGAAACAATAAGGAAAGAGAAAGCAAGGAAGAGCAGGATCAAATAGCTACAACATGGTTCTCTGCAAGTATTGCTTTGCATGTGTGATTTCCTTGCTATATTTGGCATGAATGGTATTGCATGTGGTTCTTTTATTATTAGGCATGGGTTTTTCCACATGTAACAATGTTTTTAGCCTAGCCTTTCTATTTCCAGATAGTCATGGTGTGATGGGGTTCTCATGTTTAGGTTGAGCTAGATTGTCAGATGGATTCGAAGCTGAGTGAGGCGGATCTCTGAAATGATAGAACATGTGTCCTAGTAAACCCTGATTCAGACTGTGGGTTGCGGTAAATCCATATTTTGTGTTACCTCGGTGGGCCTAAGAATCCTTGTCGATGAATGGTAGGATATACAATAAATACAAGAGGTGGTTTGCTCTCCATTGGGGTTAGTAATCCCAGGTTTGGGATATGCAGTAAAGGCTAGAAGGTGGGTCTCAGTTTAGGGCCTAGTGATCTAGTGTTGATTGCAGAAATCCTTAGAGACCGGGGTCTCAGTTTAGAGCCTAGTGATCCAAGTTTAGATTGCGATAAAGCTTGAGAGACTAGGAGGTAGGAAAATTCCTCATAGTGTAGGTGGAGAAATCCAGTGGAATCCATGCTTGTTTGGCCTATGATCATAGTGGAGATCATGGTAAAGCTTGTTATGATGTGTTCATTGTGTTGGCCTAGTGATCTGGGATGGATTACGGTAAATTTTGGTTTCTATTGATGAGGGTGAGCTAGTTTAGCCTTGATATGCCCTAGTTGTTTATTTTGGTTTGAGTCCCACATTCATGCTTGGAATATGGAACGGGGGTGAATGGTTGAAGAGAGATTTGGATCAGCCATTCTATGGTTGGGTGCAATGTGGAAGTCCCATCCTAGGTTTGGATTTTTCATCATTAATGAAAGGTTATTTCTCCTTGTATATCTATGAGTATTATGATGGATTATATGTGGTTTATATGGTTGAGATTCCAATGTTGTTTCTGTCCCTATTATGCTGGATATATCTATGTTTTATGACAGCATCTATGTATGGTTCTCACCATGGTTTTACTTGTATTTGAATGAACAATATATATATGGTCTAATGGATATAACTGTAGCTAATGTGTTGAGGCATCGATGCTTCATGGGGAATCTCATATAAGTATGAGACCCCTATGCTCAAATCTGTTATTTACACCTGTAGTTTACATATTCATGATATGTTTCACAAAATGCTTCTAATGGCTAGTAGGGGTCTAGTCAAGGTATTAAACAAGTATTTGCTTTAGTACTATCATTTCCATGTCATTTTACTATTCTGAAGAGATGGTTCAATTATGGGTAGTGACCTAGGCTTTCGACCTTAAAAAGTGGCTAAAATATCAGGGACGCTAGCATAGCACAGACTAAATGATTCCCTGAATGCTAGCAGGGAAGCCTATGAGAATGACTCTGGGTTTCTGGACAATGTCATGCCTATAGCATGAGAGTGACTAAGGCTTAAGTTATCAAAAAGTTTAGTGGGACCCAAGGGCAAGTTGTCTAAAGTGTTGGATTGGTTCCTAGGGGTCCTTAAGTTAATGTTGGATGTATGTATGGTGTGTTTCCATCGATTCCACTTCCTTAATGTGACTTAGGAGGTCAAATCATATCATACTGGCCTCTCATCGCATGTTTACCCCGATTGGCTGGTTGCTTGGGTAGATGTGGGAGGATGGTGTTACAGAGTGGTAACAGAGCATGGTTCACCCCTCAAACTGGATGGGTGGTGTGTGTTGGTCATGCATGCATGTCAGTTGCATGTGTGTCTCTTACACTTAAATTCCATGTGCTTGTTGCATTGCATAATGTTAATCATGGTTAAGGTTGTCATGAGGAACTTGATGTTGATTTTGTGGAATGCATCATAATGAGTATATGACTGGTTACATACCGTTCTATGTCTCTTACGTGTTTTTATATGTCACTTGATTACATCCTTGTATGTTAGTTTTAATTCTTGTATGTTTGATTACATGTATTAGTCTTGTAGGTTTGGTTACAAGTATTGATCGCTTATGCTCAACTACATGCATTCATGTGTATGTGTAGTTGATTAGGCGTTGTTTATGCATGTTGGTGGTTGCATGTGGCAATGTGTACAATGGAGTAATGGTTGTTGTCATGCATGAGGTCATGGTTTGTGTAGTTGATATGGTCATGCATTAATGATTGGAATCTAGCTAGAATGATGTGGATTTGGTTTGGTACTCATGTGTTATATGTCTATATGCAGTTGTTATGCATGTATGGTCTTGGTTATAGTTATGCATGAATGGTAAGTCAAGCATGCCTTGTGAAGTCATGGTATGAAATTTAGGTCATCATGGTGCTATTGATTGTTAGGATGCTAATGTGGTAGTTGAGATAGAATAGGAGATGCAGATCATCAAAGTGACGTTGCAACATTACACTTTGGGGTAAGAGCATATCATCATACATGTATTGTATGTGTGGCATGCATGTATGTAAGTTAAGGATTGTTATATGCATTAGGTTATATACTTTAGGTTTATGTACATGTATTTTGATGTTATGGTTACATTCATGATAAATGTTAGTTGATTAGTGTAGTTATATGCACATGTGTCAAATAGTCAAGAATGATAGTAACCTATGGTTGTATGCATTGTTATTGTTGTTTTATATTAGATAACCTGATGATTATGTTATACGTTGTTAATAAGTATTTTATAGGTTAACTTGTTGTTGTTATATGACAGTTAGCTTGACGATTAGGTTATATGTTGTTGATGAGAATGATATATAACTTATTTTTGTTATATGTTATTAACTTGATTATTAGGGTTATTTCATTAAGATCTTGATGTTGTAATTTGGATTGGTCAATTCATGATGGTTATGTTCATTGCATTGAAGATATTGATGTTATATGTATTGTGTTAACCTTGTTTGACCTATGTAGATGGTTATGGTTGCAATATTCAAGTATGAGCTGACATATTTGTGATATGGTGTCGTACTAATCTACACTGATCTTACATAGGTCATTGTTATGCATGAACGAGAAATGCTTATGATCTTATGATGTGAACATGTTAGTTAGTTGTTGTTATGGATATCATGATTTATGTTTGAGTGGATATGTTGTGAAGTTATATTGTGCCAACCTAGATTGATTGTGCAGACAATATAGTCTCCCCTAAAATATGCTAAGGTATGAGTTTTCTTATGCAGTATACAGGGTGCTTCATTGTTGATTACATCGTCTATTTGGTATTTGAGTGTTTGGTGCCTATTATGTTGTCTAGTTGATTTATTTGACATGGTGCATTCATAACTTGCTTGAATGTTTGATTAATTTCATAATATGGGTATGAGTCTATAGGATTGCATGAATAAATGATCTTGTTTTAAGATGATTGTACTAATACATATGTGTCGATAAAATTGATACGTACTTGTGTGTAAGTAGGTGATAGTTGTAGAATTATTTCTAATGACTATGAGTTGACTATGGATTATGACATAATTGTTAGACCCACTAAATGTTGATTTCAAATTGATATATATGAATGTATTGATATTTGGAACATGTGGTTGACATGTGTGAGCAGTTGCAGGAAGCATGTTGGTATTAGCCTGACATGGTAATAGTTGATGTGTTTATATAACTAATAGTCTGGTGATGTGACAGTCCATAGTAACACTCAATTGCAATAAGGAAAAGGTCAAAGAAAGGAATTGGGAAATAATTCCTTTGGCTATGTTTGGAAACCATAATTCCAAACGAATGAGTGCTTTACCTACAGGAAGTATTCTTAACCTTAATCTTGTCGAACATTATGTGGATACATGTTATATTCATGAACATGTACTTGATAGCTATATTAGCTAGTCTTTAGTTATAAGGATTTGTTAAATAATTGGAGTCCCTTGAGGGATGGCATGGATGTGTTGAGTTGCAAGCAATGAGCTCGGCACAACAGGTAAGGTAACTAGTGTTTTGTTATGTTTATTTATGCGCTGACAATTTTGTGTTTATGGCAATATAATGTAGGATATTACATGGCAGAGAGATTTCCAGGAAATCTCGAAGAAGGCTCAAGTTGATTTTTCCTTGGGAACCATGGGAATTAAGTCATGGTGTCTATGGTTAGTCTTGTGATTTTGGTCTTTTGCAATTGTTGTGCTTGATTTGCAATTTTTCGTGTGTATGGTGCATAGCTATGCCACTTTATTGCAATGTTGTATCATTATTGATTTTCATGGTTTTCTTCTTGTTTGTTTCTTGGCTTGCCTTTTATGTTTTGAGTCTTGGGAATTGGTTTAGGGAAGATGAAAAGTTGATGCAGCTTGGGGAGATATGTGTGGCACTCAACAAGTATTGTAAGACATGGATGAAGCTTGGTGCATGAGTAAGTGCAGCAGAAGGTAAGACTATGATAGTTGGTTGGACTGGTTGGGTCCTTTGTGGTAAATGGACAGTGGCAGTACAGACATGAACATGTAAAGTAAATGGATCTGAGGTGATGTATTCCTTATCGAAGTTAGGAACTATGGTTCTCAATGTTATGCATGTTATGCACAAATAAGGAAATTATCTTAACCTAGACCTTATGTTATCTGGTAATTATTTTATGATCATGATTATGTTGATGTTTATATATGTATACATGTATGTATGTATGTCATTGTCTGATAGGATGATGATTGCTTTATGCTAATGATTATATATGTATGTATCTATGTATCTATGTCACTGTCCGATAGGGTTTTCAGGGATCATTCTTGCGGAGGAATAAATGCTTATACAGGAGAATGGCATGACAAGGTTTCTAGTCTTATGGGAATCAAGTGGGAAGAGTAGTCATGACAAATATATGAGATCAGTATCATGTGAATATGAATTTATATTGTATGTTTGTATTATTCCTATGCTTATGTTATGGACAGGTTATACCAAGGGATGCTGCAGAGAAATGAAAGCAGTGTGTGGTCTACGACATGCTTGGAAAAGCATGGATAAGACACTGGAAGAAAGGTTGCTTGGTAAAGACGGTGTGGTTTGGATGTGTGGTACTATTGTTGTGCATATGTTGTATATGTTGTACATGTTTCATGTGTGATGTTGTGCGCATGCAGTGGCATGTATATATAGTGTGTGTACATGTTGTTTATGAAAATGTACAGGATGGTATAGATAGTGTTGTGTGAATGTTGCATATGCAGTTTTGGGTATAAATGGTGTTGTGTACAGGATGTATATGTGGTGTTGTGTACATATTGTACTATGTGCATGATGCATATGCGGCATTGTGTACATATGGTGCTATGTGCATGTGGGATATACAGTGATGTGTACAGATGATGCTATGTACATGTTGGATATGTAGTGCTATGTACATGTGGTGTTGTGTGCATGTTGTACATGTGGTGCTATCTACATATGGTGTTGTGTGCATGATTGTACAAGTGGTTTCATTTGCATATGGTGTCGTGTACATGTAATACAGTTGGTGATGTTTGCAAGTGGTGTTGTGTACATGTCATGCATGTGGCAATGTGCACATGTGGTGTCATGTACATGTCATGTATGAGGTATTGTGTACATGTGGTATTGTGTACACATTGTACAAGTGGTGCAGTGTACATGTGGCAATGTGTACACGTTGTGCAGGTGGTATGGTGTATAGGTGGTACTGTGTACATGTTGTACATATGGTGCTTGTGCACATGTGGTATTGTATGCATGTCGTACATGTTGTGTTGCAAGCATGTGGTACTATGTATGTGCATTGTGTAGTTGCGGTATCATGACATGTGTATTTGTTGCATTGTACTGTGTGGATACATGTATTGTGTGGCATTGTACATTGGGCATAGATGTATGAGTTGTGTTGTATATCAGGTGTATGTGTATGCATTTTGTGGTGTCACGCGTTGTGTGTGGATGTATGTCTTGTGATGTACATTATGTATGTATACATGTTGTGTCGTGTCATGCACCGAATGTAGGAGTATGTATTTTGTTATGTTGTACACTAGGTGTAGGTGTATGTGTTGTATATCAGGTGTAGGTGCATGTATCGCATGGTGTTTTATGTCATGCGTGTGTTGCACACTATGGGTATGTACACATGGTTATGGAAAAGGCATTGGGTGTTTGTCAGGTGTGGGAATCGATCCAAAGTGCATATGGAATAAGGACAAAGGTAGAAGAAATGAATTGATTAAAGGATAAGTATAAGTATTTTATTTACTTTTACTATACATGTGATTTATGGTTATGGTATATGATGGTTGCATGTGATTTAAAAATTCAGGTTTATGATGGTTAATTGCGATTTATGATTTTGATCTATGATGGTTATGTTTTGAGCTAACCTGATGTGATATGTTTATGCATGATGATTTGCTCAAAGATGCTAGTTTGACTTGTTGTGATAGGAAGCAAACAATATTGCAAGTGTACCTTGTTGACGAGCTACCAATGAGGTATGATTTGAAGATATTTCAATTTATTTTTAAATCTAATGGAAATTATGTGCTTGGTACACGAAGCACAGAAATGCCTGGTTGGGTAGTTGAAATCGTCTACAAGAATTAGCAGCAGTAGTAAAATAAATCAGAACAAGCAACAGTATGATGGTAAAGAACTTCAGGAGTAGGGCCATTGTGGGACACTGGTACCCAATAGTGTCCATTGATTTCCATGATCATGCTATGACCATTATGATGATTTTGAGGCAAGGATATGCCTTGGTTTTTGTATCTTCCGATGTGAGGAAGACTTTCCAAGGGATGGACTGCCCGAGATGGGGTGTCAATAGAACTTGGAAGGTGAGTGAATGTAGGAAGGGATTGACCAGATTGCCTGAGGGACGTGTAGCAGAGAAGGGAAGGTTGGGGATGGATTTGTTTTGGTCATTATCATTTCCAAATGGAATCATATGAACATTGGGAGTGCGCCCTAGAACAATGAGTTGGTAACTGTTCATAGAGAGGACAAGTGGCGTAGGATTATAGCATTGGATACTGGATGTAGATTTGACTTTACAGTGGTTTGTGGACTTCCTAGGAAGGAGGTGAACCCTGGTATTACTTTGAAGGTGGAGGTGTGATCCTCTAGATTCCCTTGTTGATTGATATGGGCACTGTATCCTTTTATTTGTTGGTTTAGAAAATGTGCATATGTGTATATGTGGTTATTGTAAATACCATAATGAGCTCTCTTATAAGGCTCCAATATGTGGTATGGTTGTTATCTGGTCATGTTGTCATGATTATTTTCTTTTGAGCGGTTCATTCATTCTAAATTCTGCAATGAGATATGTTATAAAGCTCCATGGGTAGTATGTTTTGTTTTTAGTGATCTTGTTGGTTACATGATCATTGAACACTGAGGAAGGTGTTCCCCCAAGGGGTAGGGTTCTGTAATAGCCCTGGCGAAATTTCCATGTACTAAAAGTTAAAAATAATAACCACGGTTGATGGGACACGTAATTCCAAGTAGAATGGTGGGGGAAACATCCTAATGGATGTTGATTCAGATATTATGGCTAAAGGAAATTGTCAAAGGCAATGGCTAAGGATTTGAAAAGGAAAAATGGAATTTTTGGCACATTTATTTATGAAATAATGGAAATTAGGATTAAAGGAAGGTGAAAGGTCATAGGTTGCATGTGAGGAGGAAATTGAAGGAGAATAATGGAAAATAAAGAAAATAGAGGCCTCATTGATAAAAAGGCTTCTAAGGATTAGTTGGAAAGCTATTAGTCAAGGTAAGTTCTTGGCTCAAGCTTTTGCTTTGGTTATGCATGGGATAAAGAAAGGCAAAGGAAAGAAGAAGGAAGGAGCAAGCAAGGAAGAGCAGGATAAGCAGCTACAACATGGTTCTTTGCAAGTATCACTTTGCATGTGTGATTTCCTTGCTAGATTTGGCATGCATGGTATTGCAAGTGGTTCTTTTTTCTGTTATGGCATGGGTTTTCTACGTATAACAGTGTTTTCAGCCTAGCCTTTCCATTTTTGGATAGCCATGGTGTGATGGGGTTCTCATGTTTTGGTTGAGCTAGATTTATGGATGGATTCGAACCTGGGTGAGGTGGATCTCTGAAATGATATAACACATGGCCTAGTAACCCCTGAGCCAAACTGTAGGTTGTGGTAAAGCCAGATTTTGTGTTACCTCAGTGGGCCTAGGAATCGTTTCCAATGAATGGTTAGATATATGGTAGATCCAAGACGTGGTTTTCTCTCCATTTGGCTTAGTAATCTCGGGTTTGGGATATGTGGGAAAGCCTAGAGAGTGGGTCTCAGTTTGTAGAATTTCCTACAAATTCTCTACAAATCTACCTATGAGATCTATGTAGAAAACCTGACTGTAGATTAACTTGATAATGCAATACACAAAAGCAAAATACTATAATCTACTTCTACTATCAAACTTGTGGAAGCTTAAAAAATGAGTTGAATCAGAGCTGAACACATATAACCATAAGAAGAAGAATCAATGCACATGAGACACAAAATACTTAAGGGAAAACCTCAACTAAAAACCCCACTATTTGTATTATCATACAAGCTGGAAATATCTTATAATTATGCAAAGATTTAGCTCTCATAGCCAGTCAACTCTCAGTACAATCTTGTTGGATGCTCATAGGAAAAAAGGCTTCTCACAAACCTTTTACTCTACCCTCCAAGCCTCTTATTTCCTTGCGTTGTTTCTCCTGGGTGATCCTACTGTTACCAAGTGTAACACTGATCTCACATACTGTAAAACTATGTAATCCTCAAGGAACCTTATTCCTTCTCCATGGATGAGTTTCCTTTATAGGAAAGTTCATGCAACTGATAGTAACATGTCCCTGTCTTTAATCTCAACTGGATCTGAATAAACATGCATGAGTTACTGATGAGAGAATCTTCAGTTATCTAGAGTACACTAGTTGGATCCATGCATGCATTAACTAACTGAACTCACAATTAGTTCCTCAAACAGTTTGGAACTAATTTAACTGGACTTAACTCAGTAAATTGAGCTAACTAATTACAACTCAATCTTATCTCCTTAATTAAGGAATAATCTACTTAATTTAAGGGATAACTGTTGCATGACTTCACAAAGACTTCTAACTTGAATTTCTCCAACTAATTAACTCAAGATGAATTAATTAATTATTTTTCAAGCAACTAGTGAGACTAAATTCGAATTTTAATTCAAGGACAAATTAAAATTGGAATATTCTTGTTGCCACATTTCAACACTCCCTCTCAACAAGAAAGGAATTCAACTCGATCCCAATCCTAAACCTTTGGAATGTTCTGCATGCAACACTTATCTCTAGTGTTGTTGCTCCAACAACTCCAGAAACAAAAAAAAAAAACATCCAACATGAATTAGTATGATGCCTCTATCATCAAAGTCTCTAACTTTGATTGCCTTTGTCAACTGAAAACTTTGTTCTCTTTAGTATCTGACTACTCTAGCCTCTGCCGCTTTGAGCTCTGACTGCATCAATCACATTGATTCCTCCCGCTACTATGTACTTTGGGCTCCCGTAGCAAGGTATGATCCATGAGATAAACCCTCTCAATGGACCCTACCTAATTTCAGCCTTCTTGAGACTATCATTTCACATTGCCCCACCTCACACCTGGAGATATGGTTGCATGTGATCCATCTGTTGACTTGGCTCAAAATTTTCCCCTATTAGAGGTCTCTGCATGAGTGTATGCCTCCACTCGGTCTCCTCTCAGCATATCCAATTTTGGCTCCTCCACAATTGTTTGAGACTTCTTTTGGGGCTGTATGTTGAGAGGTAATTTACTCTCCCTCTCAACCACCAAGTCTCTAACATTTTCCTTGCTCCTCAAGGCTTTCATGCATCTTGAACCTCAAGAGCATACAAGTTCTTGACTCGTGAACCGATCTGTTTCACATGTCTCATGGTGATGTGTCTAAGAAAACCTTTCCCTTACTGAAGACAACATCGTAGCCTTTGTCCTCCAACATCGCGATCGATACTAAATTCTTCTTCATTCCAGGCACATACTTCACATCTGTCAAGGTGATAAGAGCTCCATGCTCCCTCTTAAAAGCAACCATACCCACTCCTGAAACACTATACCTTTCATCGTCACCCATCTTTATGCACATCTTGAGGTCTTTCTCCTCCAAGGTACTGAATAAACTTTTATCACCGGTCATGTGGAATGAGGCTCCACTATTAAGATACCAAACACAACCCATCATCGATGACACCATGCATGCGATGAGGGTAAAGTCCATCTCGAACTGAGAGGCTAATGTCTTACCTTCTGATCCTTCTGAGGATCCCTTCTTAGACTTATTTGATGGGTAATTAGTAGCATAATGACCCATGTTGTGACAATTAAAGCATCTCACTTTAGACTTTTCAACCTTCTTCCCTCCATGAGAAGAATTCCATTCAGAATGGGACACCTTCCCCTTCCCTTTCCTTGCCTTACTTGCTAAGGCCATATTTTCTTCATCGTCTCTTTGGAAGGCCAAGGACAGTAAGGCTCACCATATCATCATCGGCAATAGTCATTCGCACACTGCTAATCTCATCTCTACAAGTGGTGAGCTTGTTCAGATATGTGGAAATAGTATTGTCGTTCTCCATCTTGATTCTTCAAAGCTTGTCCTTGAGCGCCAATTTCCTGTAATCGCTATTGTTCTGGTAGAGGTCCTCCAATGTCTTCCACATTGAATATGGAGTATCCTTCCCATGGAGACTTGAGACAATATGGTCTCTAACTCCCTCAAAGATGATTTGTCTCACCCTTTCCACACACTTCTTCCATTCAGCCAACTCTTGTGCATTAGTTGAACCTGGCTTTGGGATTTCTTGATCAATGAAATCCTTCAAGTCGGTGTCTTCTAATACAGCCTCCATGCGATATTTCCATGTTATGTAATTCGAGTTTCCATCCAAGGCATGCTCGAGTCTCAAGCCATAAAACACCATTGACCAACTTGAAGTATGAGATGAATTCGATTTGCACTTGCAACCCCAAACTTCAAACTTCGAATTCTCTTCTCAGTATACTATCCACAGCTCTGATAACCTTTTCTCCAATACCATGTAGAAATTTCTTTACATATCAACTAGCTCTGGTACCATGTAGAATTTCCTACAAATTCTCTACAAATATAACTCTAAGATCTATGTAGAAAATCTTACTGTAGATTAACTCGATAATGCAATATACGAAAGAAAAATACTATAATCTACTTCTATTATCAAACTTGAGGAAGCTTAAAGAATGAGTTGAATCAGAGCTGAACACATATAACCATAAGAAGAAGAATCAATGCACATGAAACACAAAAAATACTCAGGGGAAAGCCTCAGCTAAAAACCCCACTATATGTATTATCATACAAGGTGGAAATATCTCAGAATTACACAAAGCTTTAGCTCTCATAGCTAGCCAGATCTCAGTAAAATCCTCCTAGATGCTCACAGGAAAACAAGGATTCTCACAAACCTTCTACTCTTCCCTCCAAGCCTCCTATTTCCTTGTGTTGTTAATCCTAGTTGATCCTATTGTTACCAAGTGTAACACTAATCTCACACCCTGTAAAACTGCGCAATCCTCAAGGAATCTTATTCCTTCTACATGGATGAGTTTCCTTTATAGGAAAACTCATGCAACTAATATTAACATGTCCCTATCTTTAATCTCAATTAGGTCTTTCTATGAATAGACATGCATGAGTTACTAATGAAAGAATATTTAGTTATCTGGAGTACACTAGTTGGATGCATGCATGCATTAACTGACTGAACTCACAATTAGTTCCTCAAATAGTTTGAAACTAATTTAACTGGACTTAACTCAATAAACTAAGCTAACTAATTACAACTCAATCTTATCTCCTTAATTAAGGGATAATCTCCTTAATTTAAGGGATAACTATTGCATGACTTCACAAAGACTTCTAACTTGAATTTCTCCAACTAATTAACTCAAAATGAATTAATTAATTATTTTTCAAGTAGCTGGTGAGACTAAATTCGAATTTTAATTCAAGGACAAATTAAAATTGGAATATTCTTGTTGCCACATTTCAACATGGTTTAGGGCCTAGTGATCCAGTGTGGATTGCAGTAAAGCCTAAGAGACTGGGGTCTTGGTTTAGGGCATAGTGATCTGAGTTTGGATTGTAGTAAAGCCTGAGAGACTAGGAGGTAGGAAAATTCCTCACGATGTAGGTGGAGAAATCTAGTGGCATCCATGCTTGTTTGGCCTAGAGATCAGGTGGAGATCATTGTAAATCCCGTTATAATGTGTTCATTGTGTCGGTCTAATGATCGAAGATGGATTACGGTAAAGCCTGGTTTCTGTTGATGAGGGTGAGGTGGTTTAGCCTCGGTATGCCCTGGTTGGTTCTTTTGGTTTGAGTCCTGTTAGCACTCCAGGAAACTCTCCTAGGTTGTAGCTCGGAGATGCCTGGTAACATATAAATCTTCAATATTGATCTCTGAACTATTGGAATAAATTGGGGTTTGGATCAAGTCAGATGACTGTTTCAACTTTGTTTTCACTCAAGACATGCATAAACACCCTCATCTTGACAAAGCTTTCGACTACTAATGCTCAATAGCTTATAGATTCATTGAATAGATGGAGAATCCTGACTGTACTAGCAGATACATACATAAACACATATGAATGGCTAGCTACAGAAAGTAAATGAAGCTTGCAAAATCTAATTTATCAACATAGAGATAAGATGACATTTATCTTTCATTAGACACAGAAGAAAACATGAATAACCTATTCAAGTGCAAGCTCAGAATAGAGGAGAAGATGGCAATTGAACATGTAACAACAAAAGAAGCTTGTATTACTAGAATGAAGATGAGACGCTGGGAGGAACAGAGTATCCACAGTCTCCAAAATTTGAACCTCTATTCCTTCAAACTTTCAACCATTTATAGGCTTTTTACAATACTCTCGAACTCTCTGAGGCTCGAGATGTCTTAATCTATCCCCTCTATATTCTAACTACTTGATTCCATAACTAGACAAACATGAGCTCAGAGAGCTCTGTTTCTAACAAGCACGGTAATCAAATTCTGGTAATTTCGTTGTGTTGTCAGGTGGTTCGCTAGTGCCAGCGATGTTCCATGATCATTTATGTTTGTTTGACTGCATAGTTTTTTTGTTTTTCCCCTTTCGGCCATGCATTCTGTTATTTTAGTTCAACTGTTCGACTATCAAAAACACTGACAAAGCAAACAAATTTCCTCCTCGGGTGACTAGTGGGAAGTGGAGTACGGCAGTCGTTGAATCGTGTGGATCGACGGTCGGGATGTTGGTCAAGCGATGGAGGATGAACTATGGTGATCGTGAATGAGGGTCGTTGGATCAGGAGGAATGGGTAGAGGAGATCAATCGTCGGATGCTTGAAGTCATGGTGGGAGCGGAATAAGTCTGAGCTATCAGATCTTAGATGGGTAGATCTAATGTCTATCAAGCGGAGGAATTGCTCGAAGGATAACACCCGGGAGCAGTTTACTCAAGCGGAAATGGTTTATATCGAGCAGTCATCGAGCGGTAAGTGGTAAAGGTCGGAGCCCACCCGATTCCATTCATCAGGGGCCACGTAGCAATAGAGGAGAGAGAGGAAACCGCTTTATTGGGCGGGTATCCCTCTCTCTTGTTTTCCTGAGTGATATGTGTGATAGCCATTAGATCTAGTGGAAATGATCTAACAATGGTGATTGGTCGAAGCGGGTAAGCGTATAACGTTGGTCGGATGAAGTGTGGACCGTCAGATCAGTGGGAAGATCGATGGTGGGGGACACAAAGGTATGGGAAACTCTCCACGACAGTAGAATAAACCATTTCCCTCCTTTAGTCTTCAAAATAACAACACTACACCTCAGGGCTAACAATGGCTCCTTCTGGGGATGAAAGCGTCCCTGTGAGGTTTCAAGAACTGCAGACTACTGCCTTTCCAGTAACAACCAAAAAAAAACTTATTTCCTAGTGTTCCATTGGGCATGGAGTTTATTTGCATAGAAAGTAAAACTAAAAAAACCTATTACAATATTAAGGCCTTAAAGCCTCATATGAAGTAAAGTTTCAAAAACCACCCATTGACTGGGCCATCAAAAACACCTTCCCCCTCCAAGTTGTGTAGAATGAAAGTATTGTTCATCTAAACTTGAGCAATGACAAATGGTCCCGTCCATAAGGCATCAAATTTACCATGTTTTTCCTTCCTTTCCTTCAATGCATCCCATTTGAGAACCTAATCACCAACCTGAAAACTGTCCATTTTTTCCTTTCTATCAAAGGTTTCTTTGATCTTCTTCTGATGAATTCTTGACTTCTCAACTAGTTGTTCTCTGATCTATTGTAATTCAACCAAGTTACTCATTCTCCTCGCCATGTCATTCTCTTCGTCCTGTTCTTCTTGCAAGAATTTGACCACAGGGAGAATCAGCTGGATAAGAAATACAGCATCGGCACCATAAACTAGCTTAAATGGAGAATTTCCTATGGACTTCTTGTTGATAACTTTGTCAGCCCATAGTGCAAACTTCAACTTGGAATACTAGTTCTTTTTGTTGTCCTCCAATAGTTTTTTTATTATCCTTACAAGACTCTTGTTAGATGATTCTGCCAGGCCATTGACTTGAGGATAATATGAGGTAGAATGCACCAATTGAATGCCCATGGATTCACATATGTCCAGCAATTCTTCTGCCCTGAAAGTTGTTGCATTATCAGTGACTAGTTTGGTTGGGCAACCAAATCTAGTGAAAATATTCTCATTCAAGAACTTTATGATAACCTGATGATTGGCATTTTTAGTGGGTATAGCCTCAATCAATTTGGTGAAATAATTAGTGGCTACCAAGATCCATTTTTGATGGCCACTAGAATATGGATTGATCTCACCTATGAAGTCCAAGCCCCACTGCTGGAAGGGACCGTTGGCGTGTACTGGCTTCAAGGGCAGAGATGTTAGTTTTTGTCTTCCTGCAAACCTCTGACATTTGTCATAAGAATTAACAAGAGAAAACACATCAGAGAACAGAGTAGGCCGATAATACCCAGCTCTCAAGATCTTGTGGGTTGTGGTTTTCCAATAATGATGCCCTCCATAGATGCTAGAATGGAACTGGTGCATGACTTCCATAGATTTTTGTTTGTCTAGACATCTCAAGAGGATCCTTGATGGGTCTCTCCAATAGAGCAGGTTTTTATTAATGCAGAATTTGGCTGATCTGAGCTTAATGGCCCGGGCTTGACTTGAGCTATGCCCTAGAGGGACTTCTAGCTTCTGCAAAAAATGAACTACACTGGAATACCATTCATAGATGGCTATATTTTCAGCCAAAGACTGATTCTGCTCTTGCTCTTCTACTGCTTCCTATGTCCGCTCACCACCTGAATTTGAACACATGTAATTTATGTCTAACAAACTGCAATTTTCCTCAACCACAAGCTTAGCCAAGCCCTAGCCTTTGACAAGCTTGGTGGGATTCACCTCTATGTTGAACTCTATGAATTTTGCAATCCATTTAGCTCTCTTTCCATCAATATCTAGCTAAGTTATGACATCTTTTACTGAGGCTGAAGGTACATACGTGACTGCTTTGGAATGCAGAATATAAATTTTGAATGCTTTTAAAGCTTTTATGAGAGCATAAGCTTTTTTTCAATAAGGTCATACCTTATTTCAGCATCCCTCAGAGTTTTACTGAAAAATGCCATAGGGTGCTCTACACCTTCATCATTTTTCTGCAACAGAACTGCTACAAGTGTATCATTAGAGGCAAAAGAGAAGATATAAAACTCCCTGTTATAATCTGGACTAATTAGAGTGGGAGCTTCCATGATAGCTTGTTTGATGGCTTCAAAAGAGCTTCTTGCACCATCTGTCCATTTTATTTTTTATCCTTTCTTCAACATGGAAGTGATGTGCTTCACTAGCTCTGCAAAGTTTGGAATAAACCTCCTGACAAAGTTAATCTTACCTAGGAAAGATTGAATGTCCCTTTTTGACCTTGGGATGAACAATGTCTGAATTGCTTGAACTCTTGCTGGATAAATCTTCACACCTTCAGCAGAAACAATATGTCCCAGAAGTTTGTCTTCTTCTAGAGAAAACTGTGACTTCTTTGGGTTCACAGAAATTCCAAACAGTCTGCACTTTAGAAACACCTTCTTCAAATGATGCAAATGGTCCTTGTGACTGTTGGAAAAGATTGTTATGTCATCAAGGTAAATAAGGACAAACTTATCCTTCTCTCCCACAAAGGCTATGTCCATGGCCCTCTGAAAAGTAGCCCCAGCATTCATCAATCCAAAAGGCATCTTGGAATACATGAAAGTGCTCCAAGGAGTAGTGAAGGCAGTGTTTTCCTGATCTTCTAGATGTACAACAACCTAATTGTAACCTGAAAATCCATCTAAGAAGACATGACTCTAGCCCTTGAAACATTTTGCAGCAAGTGTTCCATCTTAGGTAGGAGGTAGTTTTCCTTTTTAGAGCATTTGTTCAGATTCCTAAAGTCAACACAAAGCCTGATTTCTCCATTCTTATTTCTTACTACCACAAGGTTAGCTATCCATTTTGAATACCTTAGGGGAACTATGATCTTGGCATCCAATAGCTCCTTGATTTCCTTTTCAATCAAAGGCAATAAGAGAGGGCTGATAGGTCTTAATTTCTGCTTAAAAGGGATGGTGTTCTTCTCCAGTGGAATCTTATGTTGAATGATGTTGGTGTCATAGGTCTTAATATCACTGCACTCCCAAGCAAAAATATTATCAAATTGTTTCATCAGGGTGCAATACTCAGAACATTGAGCAGAAGACAAGTGAGTAGACAGATTTATGTACTTTGGACGGGCTGGACTCTCTACATTATGTCTATGAACTGTAGACTCATTTTATTTTTTAGCAGGCTTATAAGGTACATCATTATGATTAAACAACTTCTCTAGGGGTAGCAATCCTTTGGGTATATGGTTACTAGGCAGCTGAACAATGCTATCCTGACCAATCTCGTCCTTTAGCTTGGATTGGTTGTGTCATGCGGAAAGAGTTAATTTTGCGGACAAAACCAACCTCCCTAGAAGCTTAAGGCTTTCTAGTGACAAACAAGACAATCAAGAACAATCCTTCTCTAAATATGCATTTACCATATAAGAAATCAAGTGTTTATATCCTACCTGTAGTCCAACGTTGTTGTAGTAGTCCAGCCTCATCGATCCGGATGAGCTCCTCCTCTCCGAAACCTGCATTCACTAACAATCAAACGATTAAATAGCACCTGAATATCTCATAAAATAAAACATATTAAACATACAGACCAAGGAGTATATGAAACAACTCATAAATAACAAATTGTTGAGAAGAATGGACTTATTTGTATTAATAGGAAACAAAGAAACCATTACAACCTGAGCCTTGGTGTTGTGCAAGTTCCTCCCAGGGTCCAGCAAGAGTTTTCCTTTACTTTGATAAGCTCACCCACTTCCAAATGAAACAAGAAAGGATGGGAATCTCTCCTCACAAGCTTCTACAAGGAAGTCCTAATTCCAGCAGCATCTACCCTTTGGAATATTCAGCTTTCAACCTCCCTCCTTCTGGCCCAATGCCTATATTTATAGTGTTCTAGAGGAAGTTAATTAGGTCCAACATCAATGGGATACTCCCTCTTTTGGATGGGGTAGCTCTTCTCTTGATGGGATAAGTTCCTCTTTCATAGGGATGCATGACCCATCTGGAGGCGCTCAATACACGTCAAACAATCTTCTAGAATGCTCTAGAAATGACCACAAGTAACTTTTTTAAGATGAAACTCACGCCTTTTGACCTTTACAGGAGTACGCACCCACCCCTTTACATACAGAGCGTACAAGTACGCAGGTATTGTGAACTTGGGTTGCGTACATGCAGGTAAGGTTGAGAGAAACTACGTACCCAAAGATAAATAGATTTTTAAAGACTTTCTCTCTTTCTTGAAGTTTGACATGGAGAGCAGAGGTATGAGACTTTCCAAGGAGGATAGTATGACAGTTTGATGGAGCCATACTAACTGCAAATAGTAATGGTGACAAATTTTAGTGTAACAGGTTGCATTCTTCAATGGTTTCGTTTTCTTGGTCAATGTGAATTTCAGAAAATTCATCAATGACTTGTAAAAACCTATTAATTTCATCATCATCTCCAAAAACTTTCTAGTATTCAACATTGTCAGGCAGAGATGGTCTATATTTCACCTGAACTTCATCAGTCAATTTCGGAGGCAAAGGAGGAATAAATGTGCTAGCAGACACAGCAAGGGAATCAGCAAGATGGTTCTTCATTCTAGGGATGTAAGAAATGATAAAACTATTAAAAGAACCCTTGAGCTTCCATACCTCATCTTTGTATGCTTTCAGCCTTGGATGCTTTTCTTGGAAAGTTTTTTTCACCTGCTGAATGAGAAGGTCTGCATCTCCAAACACCTTTAGACCTTTGATGCCCATTTCTTTAGCAGCATTTAAGCCCAATATCAAGGCTTCGTACTTTGCTATGTTATTTGTGACCTGAAAAGTTAACTTGAAAGATAAATGAATGCATTGAATGCATTCTTGTTTGGGGAACACAAGGACTGCACCTGCCCCTGCGGCTTCCTTAGAGCAAGCTCCATAAAACAACATGTCCCAAATTTGTGGGCCTTCTTCCTCTATGATCTAGCAAACCAGTTTCCTAAGCTGCGTGGAGGCCAACTAGGATTCTTCAATCTGAAGAATACAGGCTTCAAAACTAGTTTCGACAGCATAGATGGGATTATTAGTGGGATTCCTTTCATCACTGATGATATAAGCCAACTGAGCTTCTCTGTATAATCTCCTACTCTCACCTCCAAAAACTGGGACAGTAGCATAGGACATATCATTTTGCAATGTTCCACCTAATCTCTTGATCCAACCTCTGAAAAGAAACATGCCAAAATTAGGGGGTACATCTGCTACCACAATATCCTTCATCATGCTCTTCATGGGCAGTTGAGACAAGGTGATGGCTAGGTCTTTGATTAATGCCAAACTTTTCACTTTTCTAGAGTCAAAAGAAAACAAGTCATGATAAGACTTGGTAATGTCAAGACCCAACTCATCCATGATAGCCTTGGGCATTAGATTATGGATGGCTCCTGTGTCCAGAAGGCAGTTGTGAAGGATTTTGTCATGAATAGTCAAAGAGACATAGAATGATGGGGAGTTGTCATCACAATTTTCATTCATTGGGCTGAGAAAAACTGTTGGTTTGTTATCTTGTAGATTTACATAGTCAGTGGAGGCTTGGATGGCTTTAGGCTCAAGGGCCTCGAGGATAGATCTCTTGAAGGACTCATTCTTCACTAGTTCAATCAGAGGTATAGGTATGCTTAGCTTCTGAATTTCTGATTCAAAACTGAAAGGAGAAGGAGACTTGTCAAGGCTTCTTACCTCATGAGCTGGATCTTTGAGGATGATGGGATCAACTACCGATCATTTCTACTTATTAGCTTGTTGTATTGTAGGGACATTAGCTCTCTGAACAGGAGTTTCCTTGGCATTATTCATCTTCTACCTTAGATCATATATGTGTTGATCATCAGTTTGTAGAATAGCTCCACCATCCCACTCTTGGCTGATCTAGTCATTGAATAATGACTTTTCATAGGCAGCTAAGGTCAAAAAGGAGGCACTGCCTTTGTCTTCCAGACAATGGATCTCATCATCTTCTTCACACTGCTCTTGTTCCATGACTACATTTTGGAAAGGGATCTTCACCCTTTGGTCTTCATTGGCATCTTTTCTTCTTTGCAGAATCTGCAACTGCTCATTCGCTCTTGTAAATGGATTTGGATTTCTAGGAGCAAAGGTATTAGGAACTTTTCCTTTCCCAGGGTGCTACTCAACCTTTAATTGGGAAATTTCAGAGGCTAATGACTCTATCATCTTGGTCATTTTTTATCTATCTTGGGATCTGAAGATGATGAAGGTTCGCCCCTCTGTCTCCTTCTATCAACATTCCCCTTGAGCTTCTCTGCAGCCATGATGTTTGATTCTACTTCCAAGGTTGCATCCTGCATATTAGCCAAGGTAGCACATCGTCTCTCCCTGAATAGTAGACAAAAGTCAGAATCAAAGGCACTGGCATAGGTGAGTTTAGCCGAGGTATTTGTGGGTTTCACTTCAGTTGGTATCTTGGTGTACATGTTGTTAAACCTCTTATTAAAATCAAACAACGACTCACCATTTTCCCTATTTAAGTTCCCAAACTCGGTGTGGTAGTATAGTGATCCTTCTTATGGCCCCAATGCTTTAGGAATGCATCATCTAAAGCCTCAATACCTGTTATAGACCTTGGGGTCAGTTCTCTAAACCATTTTCTAGCCTATCCATCTAGACGTTGGACAAAGACTCTCATCCATACATCAATTTCACTAATGTCTAGGTTATCAACATAGCTATAGAATGATTCAATATGTTCCTCAGCTGTAACACCTTCAGTCCCAGTGAACTTAGGCATATACTTCTGATATTCTCCAGTAGGCATGGCATTCAAAGGAGTGGGCAGTACTAAAGTTCCATACCTAGCAGCTATGATTCCTTCCATTTTGGTAGGTACTTGTGGTGCCGCCATAGTTGTGGTGGCTATAAGGGTACTGGAAGTCTGAATGACAAAGGGTTGAGGAGTGACTGATAGGACTAAAGGAGTATGATGGATAGGAGGAGAGGCTTCCTTTGGGATTACAATGAAAGAAGAACCTAAAGAATAAGGATCTCTACAAATCTCTGAGATTTTTTCTTCACTGCTAGTATTAGATTCTATACTCTCAACATGTATTTGTTCTATCATAGGATTTTCTTAAAGAGATATAGAATATTGTTTAGAGCTACCTGAACTTGATGCTCCTTTCTACAATGCCTTTCTTTCTTTGATGATTTTTATAGGGTCGGGTATTGGTTCAGCTCGTGGTTTCTAAGGATTTCTCCGAGTATGCCTCACAAACTGAGCGAAAACTATGGAGTGGAGTTGCCAAGAGGTTCGTCCTCCAGTAGAGTCGCCAAATAGATGACTACAACCTAAATAGTGTCCAGAATTTGTCTATCATCAAAGCTGGATCTGTGTCGTCCCCCAAGGAAGCTAAGATTTAGTCTCCTCTCCCCGGCAACGATGCCAATTATGTTAGCACTCCAAGAAATTCTCCTAGGCTGTAGCTTGGAGATGCTTGGTAACATATAAATCTTCAATATCATTCTCTGAACTATTGGAATGGATTGGGGTTTGGATCAAGTCAGATGATTGTTTCAACTCTGTTTTCACTCAAGACATGCATGAACACCCTTAGCTTGATAGGGCTTTCAACCACCAATGCTCAATAGTTTATAGATTGAATGAATAGATGGAGAATCCTGACTATACCAGCAAATACATACATAAACACATATGAATGGCTAGCTACAGAAAGTAAATGAAGCTTGCAAAATCTAATTTATCAACGCAGAGATAAGATGACAGTTATCTGGCATTAGACACAAAAGAAACCATGAATAACCTATTCAAGTGGAACCTTAGAATAGAGAAGAAGATGGCAATTGAACATGTAACAGCAAAAGAAGCTTGTATTACTGGAATGAAGATGAGACACTGGGAGGAACAGAGTATCGACAGTCTCCAAAAGTTGAACCTCTATTCCTTCGAACTTTCAGCCATTTATAGGCTTTTTACAATACTCTCGAACTCTTTGAGGTTCGAGATGTCTAAATTTATCCCCTTAGTCTTCTAACTACTTGATGCCATAACTAGACAAACATGAGCTCAGAGAGCTCTATTTCTAACAAGCATGGTAATCAAATTCTGGTAATTTTTTCGTGCTATCAGGTGGTTCGCTCATGCCAACGATGTTCCATGATCATTTCTGTTGGTTCGGCTGCATCGTGTTGTTGTTTATTCCCCTTTCGGCCATGCATTCTGTTATTTCGGTTCAACTATCCGACTATCAAAAACACTGAAAAGACAACAAATTTCCTCCCTGGGTGACTGGTGGTGAGTGGGGTACGGGGACCATTGGATGGTGTGGATTGACGGTTGGGATGTTGGTCAAGCAGTGGAGGATGAACTATGGTGATCGTGAACAAGGGTCCTTGGATCAGGAGGAATGGGCGGAGAAGAACAATCACCAAAGGCTTGAAGTCATGGTGGGAGTGGAATAAGTCTGAGCCATCAGATCTTAGATGGGTAGATTGAACGGTTATCGAGTAGAGGAGGTTCTCGAAGGATAATTCCTGGGAGTGGTTTACTCAAGCAGAAATGGTTTATATCGGGCAGTCATCGAGAGGTAAGTGGTAAAGGTCGAAGCCCACCCAATTCAATTCATCGAGTGCCACGTAGCAGTGGAGGAGATAGAGGAACCCACTTTATCGGGCAGGTATCTCTCTCTCTTATTTTCCCGAGCGATATGTGCGACAGCCGTTAGATCTAGCAGAAATGATCTAATGGTGGTGATTGGTCGAAGCGGGTGAGCATATAACATTGGTCAGATGAAGTGTGGACCATCATATCAGTGGGAAGATCGATGGCGTGGGACAAGAAGGTATGGGAACCTCTCCACGACAGCATAATATACCATTTCCCTCCTTTAGTCTTCAAAATAGCGGCACTGCACCTCAGGGTTAACAAGTCCCACTTTCATGCTTGGAATATGGCATGGGGGTGAATGATTGAAGAGAGATTTGGCTAAGCCATTCTACAGTCGGGTGGAACGTTAAAGTCTCATCCCAGGTTTGTATTTATGCATCATTAATGAAAGGTTATTTCTCCTTGTATTTCTATGAGTATTATGATGGATTATATGTGGTTTATATGGCTGCGATTTTAGTGGTATTTCTATCCCTATTATGTTGGTTATGACTATGTTTTATGACAACAACTATATATGGCTCTTGTCATGGTTTTACTTATATATGAATGAACAATGTATCTATGGTCTAAAGGATGAAATTGTAGCTAATGTGTTGAGGCATCAATTCCTCATGGCGAATCTTAGATAAATATGAGACCCCTATGCTAAGATTTGTTATTTACACCTTTAGTTTACATATTCATGGTATGTTTGACGAAATACCTGTCATGGCTAGTAGGGGTCCAAGAAAGGTCTTAAACAAGTATTTTCTTTAGTAGTGTCATTTCCATGTCATTTTACTATTTTGAAGAGATAATTCAATTTTGGGCAGTGACCTAGGCTCTAGGTCTAAAAAAGTAGCTCAAATCCTAGGGACGCTAGAATAACACTGCATAAATGAGTCTCTGGACGCTGGTAGGAAATCTTGTGAGAGAGAATCTAGGTTTCTGGATGTTGTCATGCCTATAGCATGAGAGCAACTAAGGCTTAAATTGTCCAAAAGTTCAGTGGGACCCAAGGACAAGTTGTCTAAAGTGTTGGATTGGTTCTTAAGGGTCCTAAAGCTGATGTTGAATGTCTATATGGTGCATTTTTGTCGGTTCCACTTCCTTAATGTGACTTAGGAGGTCGAATCATATCATAGTGGCCTCTCATCACATGTTTTCCCCGATTGACCGATTTCTTGGGTAGATGTGGGAGAGTGTTACAGATTTTTTGGTGATACAAGACAAATTGTATTTGACAACTCATCCTAATAACCTAAATTTCATCTGAATAAAGAACCAATACAATTTTCACATCTCATAATGTGCAAGTGATCTGATTTAGAATATTAGTTTGTAGTGCTGAGATCTTCCTCAGATTAAAAACAAAATGCTTTCATTATGCTTAAGGATTCATCAATCTTTGCAAGTGAAATGAAGATTTTTTATGTTAATTTTATGACCAATTTAACATAAATCAGAAACTGAACAGGAGCATAAACATATAGAAAACATCATCAAAAACACATTACAACAAGCACATGATAAAGGAGTTCACCCCTCCTGGGCTACTTCTCCTTGGTCCAGCTTCAGATGTCTTAGGCCTCTCTATTATGCTGCAAAGTGTAAAAATTTGTGTTTACAATTCTGAAATGCTTCTAAAACCTGCTCCAATCAGTCCAGAATACTCAAAAATGGCTATCTAGCCTCTTTTTGCAACCAACTTGGAGGAAAATTAAAGGAGTTATGACTTCTCCTAGTTTCCCCACTATTCGTTCCACAAAATTCTCCACATCCTGCATGATCCTACAAATTAGCCCCAAAAATGTGCTAACTGGGCGAAAATTTCGCCACGCAGCGAGCCATATTTGATCAACCAAGTCTTATCGCAAATCGCAATCAATATGGACCAATGGCTTAAGGTTTGTGAACTTGGTGGTGATTGTGACATTGTGATGTGGCGGAATCGATGGAATTATAAATTGGAATCCATAAACAAATCGCATTCGAGATATCACAATCGGCAAAGTTTTGGTGGTATTAAGGTCTACAGGACTCTGCCCCGTTGCTATTTGTGATTGTGATATCGCGTCATAAACCAAAACCACTGGGGTTGATTTTGTAGTGCCATGCGATATGCGATGTGTGATCCATCGCAAATCGGTACCTATCAGGGGCTGATTTTCCGTAAGGCCTCCCCTTCATCGATTTGTGATTGTCGTTTATCGCATCACAACCCTTCCCTTCTTGGGGGTTGATTCTTTAACACGATCTGCCTTCGACCTGCGATTTGGGATATGCGAGGGCCAATGGTGGCCTGCCACTTGGCACCTCCCAATTCTCTAATGGAACCTACCACGTCATCCAATCCTACCATGTGAACAAGTCAAACCTGAACTTTGACTTGTTTTAACTTTTGCATATGAGCTCATATTTGAGTGTCATTCACATTGTTGGAATTAGAATGACAAGCTCTTCAATCTAAAGTTAAGTTTAACAAGATTTTGATACTTTGATTTTTGAGCCTAATTTTGAGCACCTGATCATTCCTCCCCACTGGAAGCCATTTGGACCCCAAAAGGATCACTTTCAATTGTTCAGCAGGTGAGGGTACAACTCTCTCACCTTTCCAATCTCGATCCATTGATCACTGAATTGGTACTCGTGATCTCCACGATTCTTGTCATGCCTTTATGTGTACTTTCCTTTAACCCTTTCAAGTTGTTCTTGCACTGTTTGATGTACCATTTGGATTCATTCAATAAAATCTTTGGCTTTGTCCATGTTACTATCAATAACAACATCCTTCTTACTAAGATGTTACAATACATTATGATGCAAATGGTAAATAAATTCCTCCACTTTATTCCTTTGACTCAAGCTTGAAGATACATCTTGAAAGTATATATTTTTTCTGAACATAACTTTCATGTAAAACAAAATGATGCTTGAGGGAAGTAGTTATACAAAATACATGCCCATAAAGTACATCAACAAACTTGTCACTTATACCTTTTGATCGAGTGGAATAGTAGAAGAAAACCCATCCAATGGAAGTGCCTTTGTCACTACAACTTAAACACTTTATCATTGAAAATTTCTAAATGAAAAGAAATGGGCTTACCACATTACAAAAAGACTGAACCCATGACATAGAAACATACAGCAACCCAAAAATTAAATGACTGTCTCAAGTCTAGAAAAGAAAGTACTGGAGATGTACTGATCTTTTGTTTTAAAACATCAAATGCCTCTTGTTGCTTGCCTCCCCATTAGAAGACCTTTTTCACAACTTCAAATGAATGCAAATAAACTATAATAGAATAAAAATTAACAAAATTTCTCCTCCAACATTGGGTTTCTCCCAAAAAACCTCTTATCCAAATGATTATCTTAAGCCTGCCTACATAAATTGCAAGCAAAGCAAAGGCATTTGCGGCTTCATGGGATGTATAACTATTTCACCTGTGTCTACAGGAATGGAGTCAATACCACCATAGAGTGTTACGACATCAATCTTGGAGAGGTCTAGCTTTAGCTCACCTTCTCCACATCCCACACATGTTAAGAAATTTACTACATAACATAAATAATTACTGAGAGGAATAAATATAAAAATAACCAGCAACAACCATAAACACATAAACACAAATGTTTATCAGGGAAAACCCCAAATCTGGGGAAAACTCCAACCTAATAAGATCTTATTAGCATTGGCCAAAACCCTAGTCAATCTGACCAAGTGAGCCTTCACCACTCACCTCCAGGTCTTGCATTACAATGAAGTCCTTCCGGTGTTTTATAGGCTCCATTACATATAATACCACAGGCAAAATACTATGGGTGCACAATACCATGTGCCCTAAAACCATCACTATTTAACCTGGTCAACTTTGACTCTATCCTGAGTCAAGTTTACCTAACAATTCCCCCCTTAAACTTGACTTGGGGTTCCTTGACTAACTCCAGCCAAACCTACTAAGTGAGACAATCCCGCTCACTCTAGCTCTTACCCCCCTTAGAGTTTTTACTCAGGGTATTGTTAACCTGACATCCCCCCTATCACCTAGATCTAACGCAGAATTTACCGGTGATCACTGAGGGGTCCACATGCCTTACCAGGTCTTACAGTAGTATGCCCATTTACATGCAATAATTTTGAATTCATTCATTTTTTTTTTGTTTATTGCTGCTGCGATTCTGATCCATCCTCTCTCAATTTGATTTGCTCAAAAACTTCTATCAAACCACTCCAACTGCGAGCCTGACAAGAACATTATAGATTCCAGCACCAGTAGCAGAAAACAAACAATTTTCAAAGCCACATGAACAATTTTCTTCTTCTGACCTTCTTTAAATAGTTGCATGAATCCCAAACAATTCGTCAGCATGTTCCAAACCGGTAAATATCGCAAATGCACTGTGATCCCTGGCAGTTACGGCACTATCTTCCATACATTCTCCTCGAGGTTCTTCCGCGTATGATTATTCCACCATTATTTTCCAGACCCAGATCTGTAAAAGGGCTGCATTGATCTCATCAGGCACTATAAACCCCTAACATCAAAGAATCCCTTTGAAGCCAATATATGGCTCTGGTACTAGTTGTTAATAAATTTACTACATAACATAAATAATTACTGAGAAGAATGAATATAAAAATAACCAGCAACAACCATAAACACATAAACACAAATGTTTATCGGGGAAACCCCAAATCCGGGGAAAACCCCAACCTAATAAGATCTTATTAGCATTGGCCAAAACCCTGGCCAATCCGACCAAGTGAGCCTTCACCGTTCACCTCCAGGCCTTGCATTACAATGAAGTCCTTCCAACCTTTTATAGGCTCCATTACATATAATACCACAGGCAGAATACTATGGGTGCACAATATTATGTGCCCCAAAACCATCACTGTTTAACCTGGTCAACTTTGACCTAACAACATAGACTGCCAATAATCCTTTGGGAACCTGAACATGCTTGGAAGAACGAATTTCATGACTCAAGTACATCAAAGAAGTCTTATCCAACATAAATTTTGACATCTTCAAAAACAAATTTTATTGACCTACAACATCAAGTATTTTTTTCTTAGACATGACATGTTCATAATGAAATTTTCTGAAAATGAAAATTTCATCCAAATAGACTATCTTGTCTGGAAATGGCTTTAACACATTTTTCTTCATATGCGTAAAAGTAGTAGGAGCATGGCGAATACCAAAAATCATAACAAGCTATTCAAACAAACCTTGCCTGGTTTTGAATGTCGTCTTCCTTATATCTCCATCAACAACTCTACTTTGATGAAAACCACTTCTTGAATCCCATTCAAGGAAATGCTTACCATTCTTCTCGGGCACCAAAAAAGAGGTGCACAACACAGTAAAGGAGTAGGTTGAATTATCCTTTTATTCAACAATCCCTGGATTTGCATCTTAATTTCTGTGATTTTCATCACTGGCATCCTATACATGCCAATGTTAGGAAGAAGACACTTTTGTTGCAACTATAACTCAGGTTGGATTCCCCTGTTGGGAAGTAATCCCTTTGGTTCCTAAAACATTTCATTAGATTGGTTAACAATGTCAACCAAATCAGTTTTCAAATTCAAATTAAAACCATCAAACGCTTCATAATCAATATCATTCTTGGTTTTGATCATGAGAAGCATAAAATTCTTACTCGAATTCACCAGTCTTTTCATCTGCCCTGCATTAACAAACGAAAGATTTGTTTTCTTTCTGTGAACTCTCACAATATATTCTACTCCATTTTTGAATATGTGATATTTGTTTTCATGTCGATGAAAAATATATTTTCTATCATAAAGGTATGGGCTGCCCAAAATGATGCCACAGATATCTAACGACACAACTTCAAACTCCACTTCATCTATGAATTTTGCAGTGATTGCGAATCTTAGCTTACAATTTCTCATAACCTGCAATTTTGTATTGTCACATACCCATCCAAGTGGATATGGCTTATGATGTGGAACAGTTTCTAGATTTAAACTCATGACATTGTTTTCTAAGATAAGATTGCCTTAAGAGTCACTATCAAACAGTGTAACAATCTTGTTATGTTTCGATATCACCCTTATGTGAAACAGTTATATTCTCCTCTCTTCATTTGGAATTTAATTATGTGAGTTTGAAGAACTAGTGTTGGCAATGGATTCCTTCCCTTGAAACCCCATGGCTGTGATTTTTCTTTCATCACTTGATTCAAATCCCAAATCCTCTTCTTGAGTGATTGTAGTTGTCTTTTTTTTCCTTTGTTGTTGAACTTCTTTGGTTTTATTTCGGGATGAATCTTCCAATAGTGAGCTTCATCCTAACCTTCTCTAGAACAACATTTGCATGTAATTTTCTCTCCTTTTTTGATAGACGCATTTTTCTTTCCTTTGAAACCATTTTCTTTCTCTTTACCCTTAAACATATTTTTACTACCTTCTTCTGAGGTGCTTTTCCCTCTTGCCTCAAGATGAGTGGCTTGCACACACATATCATCTAGATTACTGGGATTAAACATTAAGATAGTATGCTTAAGGTAACTATGTAAACCCCATATGTATTTTAGCAAAGCGTCCTATGACTGCAAATCTGCACCTAACATCAGAGACCTTTTTCTAAATTCTTGGGTGTAATCTTGCACATTTTGACCTTTAAGATGTCTAAAGTTCTGCCAATTCATAATGGCTTTCTGCATATAAGCTAGAGGGTAGAATTGTCTTTTAATGGCAACAATGAAATCATTCCAAGAAATAGATATCTTACCATGTTTTGTAATCTCCTCTTGGGTCTTTGATTCCCACCATACTAGTGTTGCACCCTCCATTCTCAAGGAAGTTAACTGAATCTTTATGTCATCCTCTTGAAGGTTGTGAATCCTACAATAGACCTCCAACTGAAAAATCCAATTATCAAGCTTCTATGCATTCACTTCATCATTATACATAGGCAACTCGAACTTAACATCAAGTTTTAGAAAAGGTGATTTACCAGTCCCTTTTGAAGAATGATGATGAGTATGAGTAAGGGTTGTATTAGTGGAAGAGTGTGAAGGTTCTTGTGAAGAAGAAGACTAAGAATATGGTGGAGAGGGTGGAGGTTTGTCTCCATTTCCATTACCTCCTCTTGAAGAGCTTTCTCCTTTGGGAGGTTTGGAACTTTCTCCTTGCAACCTGGTATTCCTCTCTTCATAGAGTACCTTCACCATCTTTGTCATATCAAAGAAAGCCTTTCTAAAGGTCTTCTCATGTCTATAGGTTCTCCTTCATAAGACATAATCTTTGGAGTCTCAATTACAACCTAAGGCTGAACTAGTGTTGGATATTGTGGCAACCTTTATCTTCTTCCCCTTGACCCAACTTCAGGGCTTCCAACCATATTTCCTTCACCTCTTTTGAGTTTTAACCTTGTAAGCATGACATAAACTTGAAAACAATTAAATCCTTATTTCACAAATCAAACAACCTAGTTCTCTAATACCAAATTGATTTGATTTAGAATATTAGTTTGTAGTTCTTATATATTCCTCAGATCATAAACATAATGCTTTCATTTGGCTTAAGGATTCATCAATATTTGCAAGTGAAATGCAGAGTTTTTATGTTAATTTTATTAGCAATCTAACATAAATCAAAAATTGAACAACATCATAAACATATACAGAACATCATCAAAAACAAATTACAACAAGGACATGATAAAGGATTTCACCCCTCTTGGGATATGTCTCCTTGGTCCAACTTCCAATAGCTTGGGCCTCTCTATTATGCTTAAAAGTGTAAAAAATTGTGTTTACAATGCTCAAATGCTTCTGAAACCTGCTCCAATCAGTCCAGAATACTTAAAAATGGCTATATAGCCTCTTTTTGCAACCAATTTGGTAGAAACCTGAAGGAGTTATGAATTCTCCTAGTTTCCCCACTATTTGTTCCATAAAATGCTCCACATCCAGCACGATACTACAAATTAGCCCCAAAAACGAGCTAACTGGGCGAAAATGTCATCGCGCGGCGGGCCATATTTTGTCGGCCGGGTCTTATCACCAAGCACAATTGGTAGGGACCAGCGGCTTAATGTTTATGAACTCATTGGTGGTTGTACGATTGCAATGTGGTGGACCTGATGAAATTATAAATTGGAATCCATAAACAAATCGCATTTGAGATATTGCAATCGGTGGAGTTTCGGTGCTCTTAAGGTTTGTAGGACTCTACCCTATTGTGATTTGCAATTACGATATCACATCACAACCTGAACTTGCTAGGGCTGATTTTGTAGTTTCGTGCGATATGTGATGTGTGATTGCATTGCAACGCAGTACCTGCCGGGGGACAATTTTTCGTAAAGCCTTCCCTTTATCGATCTACAATTGTGATTTATTGCACCACAACCCTTCCCTTCTCAGGGTATGATTCTTTAACATAATCTGCCTTTGACCTGCGATTTGCGATATGTAAGGGCGAACGGTAGCCTACCACTTGGCGTCTCCTGATTTGCTAATGGAACCTGCCACATCATCCAATCTTGCCATGTGAGCAAGTTAAACCTGAACTTTGACTTGTTCTAACTTATGCATATGAGCTCGGATTTGGGTGACGTTTGCATTGTTGGAATCAGAATGACGAGATCTCGATCAAAAGCTAAGTTTAACAAGATTCTGACACTTTTATTTTTGAACCTAATTTTGAGCACCTAATCAGCAAGAAATTATTTTGTCTCAATCTTTGTTTAATTCAAAATGTGTTTACACAACACATAATTTATAACGCTTGCAAAGAATCAAATATCAAATATCAACAATGGATGTTGAAAGAATTTTTCAAGCGACCAGAATTAACAGGAAAGAAAAAAAGAAGCAAAAAGGCCTAAATATTGCACAACAATCTCCAGCTTCCACACCTGGTACTAGTGCAACCTCATCCTCGAGTTTAGGAAAGAGAAAAACTCCTAGTACTTGAAAATTGGTTCACGGTGAGCTATCAAGTCATCAAGATGATGAATATTCTCTTCGCAAATACTTTCTAGACAAAGCGCATACAGTTCAAACATCCAAGTCCAAAAGTTCAAAAATAGAGAAAGCATTCAACAAGTTATAGACTTGGAAAATGACAACAATGTACCACCTGACTAGGTTACTTCTTGTTTAGAAGAGAATTAGAAGATAATGGATCAAATTTCAAAAGAGGAAATTATTTTCGATGAACATCCTATGACATTGAAAAATGTAAAATATGACAAAGCCACAAAAAATTTAGAGTTGAAAAGGTAAAAGTTCAAAATAAAAAGATTATTGGTGAAGAATGTTAAGAAAAATGTAGCAAGAAAGGCTCAGTTTGACTTTAGCCTTAATCAAGCTGAGTAAATTGAATTTCCATATCAACAAGACAACTTGGAGGTAGTTGACTAGTGTGGCATGGACCTTCTCACTCAGTTAGCTCAGTGAATTCAAGTTAAGAAGGCTTGGAGTTCATTTATGCATGTGTGATTGCTAAATTTAGTAATCCAGATCAGTTATTTTCAGTTGTATTGAATTAATTGACCTCTAAATATTGATAGAGTAAATTGAAGGTCAACTGTGGAGTGGGACAATAGTCTAACTCGAAGACATGTCAGTTAACTACTCAATTAGCCCAAAATAGCTAGTGCATGCAAGGAATTTGAGTTCCTTGGCTGAAGTGGAGACGACAAGGTTGTGTAACATCATTTGTAAACTAGTTTGAGTGTACAAGTGTTGCATGAGGTCAAGTGATTCATTCTTGGTAATGTTGGAAATAATACTGAGGGGGGGGGGGGGGGGGGTGAATCAATATTATTGAGTCAATTATTTTTCATTTCATAATCAGATTTATATACACTACTTAAGTTAGTGAAAAATGTGTATATACACAAATGCAATTAAGGAAACTCGTGTATAACCTGCAGAATTATTTTTCATTTCATAATCAGATTTATATACGCTACTTCAGTTAGTGAAAACTGCGTATATACACAAACGCAATTAAGGAAACTCGTGTATAACCTGCAGACTTATAATTTAATTTAATCTTCAGATGTTGATCATTAATCTGTGTGTTAGAACCATATAAACAGTAACTAGGAACAATAAAACAAAGCAGGCAGCCACACACAAGAACACAAGATATAAGATGGAAACCCAATGTGGGTGAAAACCACCTGCTGCAATTTTTCCCTATCTTCTTTAAATGAGAAACTTCTTTTTACAAAATTTTTGTACTAGTGCAGTCTTATGCTAGTACGCAGGCTTCTACCTACAGAAGGCTACAACCTTCTCTCGTTCTCCAGCTTCTCCTGGAAGGGAGATACAACTCCCTTAGCTCTTGTACTAGATGATGTACTAGTACGTAGGTGCTGACCTACAAAAGGCTACAAACTTTTCTTCAGGGACCATGTTTCATAAATTTTCAGACTAATTCCATCAATACATCAATCAAACATTAAGTCTATCTGCATTAATCAATCTCCTTGCACCAACCAAAATTGAATCAAACGATCACTTCTCTTAATACTGTAACTAGAATATAATAACAGTAACCAGACATCAATCCTGAACCCAGAACACTGCAGCATTAAACAAAAGTAGTTAAAACATGTTTTATGAGACGTACGCTACTTCAATATGAGGAACCTACATTCATACGCATATGTATTAAGGCAAACCAGCATATACGCTTCTTTGAATTATAGTACCAGCATGTATACACGCCTCTGCTATGTCGAACCTGCGTACAGATCTATAAAATACAATTTTCCCTTTTCAAATATTCATACATCAGTTATACCCAGATTATCAGATTTATAGATCAAGTCATGTGCCAAATATAACAGATCAAAATTACATAAACATACTATTGTTCAAGCCTTAAGATCTTGACCCATCAATAGAACTTATCCTTCTTCTAGCGCTCAGGTTCCTCCTTGATTTAGATCTAGCTATGCACCATTACCCAATGACTAGTATTCTAGATCTTGCTCTTCATCAGATATTCAATCTTCAGTGAATGCCTTTGCCTAATGATCTCCTTCTCCTTTTATAGTCTTAGGCCTTACTCAATACCATGGTCCAAAACCATAGAGAATCAATATCTGGGTTCAACACTTCAAATGAGATATCATGGTCCAAAACCATAGGTCCAAATACCAAGGACTAAAAAACCATGGACCAAAAATAAGTTTTCCCTCATGTACATGCCTTTCTTTGCATGAAAGTGCATGCATACGTATACGCGCCTTTTGGTCATCGAACCTGCATGTATACACGACTTGGTTAAGAGGAGCATGCGTTTTCTTTCATTCTGAGAGCTTGAACTGAGATCTTCCATCTAAGTGAGTTGCCATCAAGGACAACACCTCTACCATAGTGCAAGACCTGTGTTATAATGCCAACAATCTCCCCCTTTGGACTTGATGGCAACCCCAAGTCACTTAAAGTCATTCTCCCCCTTTGTCATCAAGGGCAAAGGGTTATGCTCCCCCTGAGTACATGCTGAAATCTCTGTTTTGTTGTGCTGTCCATGCTCCCCCTGACTATAGGCAAGGTCTACAAAAATATGTTCTACAATAAAGAACATGACTCTATATATCATAAGTGACCTTCCTATCACCAAAGACTCATACATACATCCGTATCCCAACCAAGTGGGGATATACCAAAAGTTTACACATGATAAAACAAGAACATTCATCATCCATCCTAGGCATAGTGGGGAAACCAAAATAGGCCTTTACATGACCTTGATAAGAAAAGAAATACATGACACAGAGACGAAATATCTTCAACAAGAGTATGATAGTCACCAACAACTATCATTAGCAGCATCTGTCAATCATCATTCAGACCAGCAATCATGTTCTTCCTCAACACCTATTCCACCTGAAACCAAAACACACTGTGAACATGAACCAAGATCTTCTAAGATAATGCCAACAATGCATTATTAGAAGAATATATGCTCCCCCTAAACCTGTGTCAGATGTTCTCTGTCAGACCCATCTCAGACTCTTCTCATCCTGAGACTGACTCACTGTTTGTCTTCAAACCAACATATACACGACTGTATCTACATAAATCGATGTATGTACGCAGATTCTCCTCATGAAACTCACGTACAACCACTTTTCTCTGAAACAGAAAAGTTTCAACAGAAAGATGATGCATCAACTACTCCCAGCTTCTGTCTAAGGTATTCAAATGTCTCCCTAGGTAGTGGTTTGGTGAGTATATCAGCAACCTGTTCCTTGGAGGGAAGATACTCCAATTTGACCTTTTGTTCAAGCACTTGCTCCCGGAGAAAATATATTTGATAGGTATGTGCTTGGTCTTTGAATGCATGACAAGATTCTTGGAAATACTGATTGCACTTGTATTATCACATAAAATGGAGATAGTTGGAGTACAAGATTTGAAAATCTTGCAAAGTTTGCATCATCCAAAGGAGTTGTGTGCAACAAGATGTAGTAGCCACATATTCCGCTTCAGCTGTAGATAAAGCAATTGAACTTTGTTTCTTGCTGAACCAAGGTATTAATCTGAAACCCATAAAGAATGCACCACCACTAGTGCTTTTTCTGTCATCCATGCTTCCTGCCCAATCTACATCTGTATATGCATGAAGTGTGAGATCTGCATCTCTAGGATACCATAAGCCATAGTTTTGTGTTCCTTGAAGATACTTGAAAATCATCTTAACCACCTGAAGGTGTGATTCCTTTGGATTTGCCTAAAATCTTCCAACTATTCCCACTGCATGCATGATGTCTGGTCGGGTACCTGTCAAATAGAGCAGACTACCAATCATGGATCTATAGGTTGGTTGATGTACTACTGCTGATTCATCATTTGCGCTGAGGCTGCATCCTGTTACCATAGGGGTACATACCGGTTTCGAATCTTCCATGCCATATTTCTTCAAGATCTGCTTGAGGTACTTGGTTTGTGATAAACAAATACCATTTTTATTTTGTTGGACTTGTAAACCAAGAAAATATGTCAGCTCACCAAGAAAGGACATTTCGAATTCTTTCTACATTACCAAGGCAAAGTTTTGACTCATGGCTTCTTCATTGCTACCAAAGATGATATCATCAACATATACAACAAGTATTAGCAATTTATCATTATCAATTTATATATATATATTGCTATCTGCTGATCCTTTTGAAAAACCTTGTTGATGGAGGTATTTGTCCAGACAATAATACCAAGCCCTTGGAGCCTGTTTAAGACTATAGAGTGCCTTCTTAAGTCTGCATACAAGTTTTTGATCATTTCCAAAGATGAATGCATCTCGTTGCGCAATATACACTTCTTCTTCTAAGTCTCCATTTAAAAAGGCATATTTCACATCCATTTGAAATACTTTGAACTTCTGAAAGCTAGAAAGAGCAAGGAACATTCTTATGGCCTCAAGTCTAGCAACCAATGCAAAAGTTTCTTCAAATTCTATACCTTCTTGTTGAGCATACCCTTTACAAACAAGTCTAGCCTTATTTCTAATAACATCTCCATTTTCATTCAGCTTGTTTTTTAATATCCATTTTGTCCCTATGACATTCTTATCATTTGGTCTAGGAACCAATTCCCAAGTATTATTCTTTTCAATCTGCTCAAATTATTCATTCATGGCCTTGACCCAACATTCATCTTTGCATGCTTCATTTACATTTCATGGTTCAGTGGAGGAAAGCAATGCTAGATAGCTTGAAGCTTCTGAGATAGTTCTTCTTGTTTGTACACCTGCCTCTTTCTGCCCCAAAATTTGAGTTTCTAGATGATTCTTTTGAACATACCTAGATGGAGTATTTTCTTCTATCCTTATCTGTTCTTCTAGTGCCTCATGGGTTTCTTCTTCATCATAAGTCTGATTTGATGTTGAAGGATAGTCCTCATCATCTTCAAAATATTCGGATTTTACCTACCTAGGAATGTTTCCTTCTTCGTCAACCACTACATCAATACTTTCAACAATGTTTCCAAGTATTTTATTGTAGCACTTATATCCTTTGTTGTGGGGAGAGTAACCAAGGAGAATACCTTCATCTGCTCTAGGTTCAAACTTGCCAAGGTTTCCATCAATCCTTTTGATGTAACATTTGCTTCCAAAAATTTTGAAGTATTTTACCGTGGGAGTCTTACCATACCAAAGTTCATGAGGAGTTTGAGTGTTGTTCACCCGGACGTTCGTCTTGTTGAGAATAGTAACTGCAACAAATGCAGCTTCACCCCAGAATGTTGCAGGAGTTCCAGACTCATCAAGCATAGCACGAGCCATTTGTTGAATCGTTCTGTTCATCCTTTCTACTACTACATTTTACTAAGGAGTCCTTGCAGTAGAGAATTCCCTTCTTATTCCATGTTCTTCACAAAAATCAAAAAATTCGTCCGAGGTAAATTCCACTCCTCGATCAGACCTGAGGCATTTGATTTTGTGATATGATTCGTTTTCAACCAAGGCTTTGAATGCTTTGAACTTTTCAAAAGCTTCGTCTTTATGCTTCAGAAGTCCTATCCAACACATCCTGGAAAAGTCATCAATGAACAATATGAAATATTCTTCTCCTCGAGGTGACCTTTTCCTAGATGGACCACATCAGTATGGACAAGTTCAAGTGGCCTACTTGCTGATCCTTCCTTCTCAGGGAAATTAGTTTTGGTTTTCTTACCAAACTGACATGATTTGCATATTGTATTGTCTGGAATTCTGATGTCAAGGAGATCACAAACTGCCTGATATTTGCATGCTTTCCTTATCTGAGAGAAGCTTAGATGCCCCAATCTTTCGTGCCATAGCCAGTGTTCATCATTCTTGCTTAGATAGCATTGTTGTTGTCCTCCCTTGAGTATGTATAAGTTATTTGGAGTTCTTATGCCTTTTATCACTGTTTCTCTTGTATCAAGCTCACGAACAATACATCCATTTGATCGAAATATTACCTCATTTCCTTGATCACACATTTGACTGACACTCAATAGATTATGCTTTAAGCCATCAACATACATAACATTTCCATCTTTGACCTTTTCTTTCAAAAGAACAGAACCTTTACCTTTTATGAGTGTAGGAGTGTCATTTCAAATGAGACCTTCCTTTCCTTTTCTAAGGCACTATATGACTAAAGTTTTTCTTTATCACCTGTCATATGTTTCAAGCATCCACTGTCGATGTACCACTGATTTTCCTACCCTTCCACATATAAGGCTATACCACATCTTTTTGGTTGTGGTTCTTTCTTTCTCCATGTTTTGGGACTCAATGAAGCTTTCTCCTTCTGAGTTTTTTGTCGAAACCTACTCCTGCATTCAAAATCTTCATGGCTGAAGTTGTTACAAATAGAACATTCTATTTCATTTTCAAGAGTAGAAAAGTTATTGTAGGTCCTTTTCATGATCTCAATCATACTCCTTTGTTTTGAGCTGCTCTAGTCATGATGGTCTTGTAGGCAACACAATGAGAAGCTTTGTGCCCAATGTTATGACAAGAGAAACATTGGACATTGAAGAAATTCCTACAATTATCAAACCTACTGACCAAATGGTTGTAGTTTCTATTGACATCCATTCTTGAGCTAAATTGAGAATGATTTACCTGTGGTTGGTTGTAGCTTTTGTTCATCCTTGAAGTAGATTGCCCACGATTTACTTGGTAATCTCTATTCATTATTGAAGTAAATTGTCCCTGATTTACTTGGTGATTTGCATTATGCCTTTGTTGTCGATTGTCAACCTATTCACTTCTCCTTGCTACATTGAGATGCTTTTTTAGTATATCCAAGACATGTCTTGATTAGAGGAGAACATTGCACTTTGATAATCTCATCTAAAGTTTCAGATCCTTTAGCAAATCTAAGATTAAGAGCTTTTGTTTTCTCAATATCTTTTCTAAGTCCCAAAATTTCACATTCTAACTTTTCATTGTGTTTTTCCCTTAGCAAGTTGGAATGTCAGAGTATCTATAATCATATTCTTTTCTTCTAAACAAATTTTAAGTTTAGAAATTTCTTCATAAAGACCTTATTTATCTATAGCATCCAAGAAATCATCATCGTCAAAAGCCATCAAAAGTCTATAATCATTACATTGTTCATCTTCATCACTATTTTAAAATCCATCACTGTCTTCATGTGTATAATAGCTCTTTTTACTCACATTCTGTTTTCTGTTCCATCTAACTGGTTCCTTACCTTTTTCAAGCTTGTCTTTATGAGGACACTTGGCTGCATAGTGACCAACTCTTCTACAAGCAAAGCATTTAAAAGGTAGCTTACCTCTGAATCTTCCAGAACCCCGTTGAAGATTCTTGACAAAGTTTGATTCTTCCTCTCCTTCTGACATATGTCCTAACTCATTGTATTCTCCTTTTCCTAAGGCTTTGAATGCAGATTCTCTCATGTCTGATGGTCCCCCTTTTCTCATTTCGAAAGCAGTTAGGATTCCGTGCAGTTGTGACATGGTAATTCTCTGTAGATTATGCTTTTCTTCTATGGCAGAAACTTTTGATTCAAACTTATAAGAAAAAGATCTTAGAACCTTTTCAACCAAAGTAACTTCTTTTATCTCTTCACCCAAGTTTTTCATACGATTAACAATCTCATCTATATGTAAGAAATAAGTAGGTACACTTTCATCATTGTGCATTCTGAGATTTTCATATTGAATTCTGAGAGTTTGTAGTTTTGCACATTTTACTTGATCATCTCCTTCATAGCTCAGAACGATCTTGTTTCTTTTGCGGTTTTGAGCTGCATAACCTTGATGAATTTTGATTGAGATAAACTCCCTAATAGAGTATTGACAGCTTTTACATTTGTTTCATATTGCTTCTTACCAGTCGTATCTGTAGGAGTTGCTGATGGAAATGTGTATCATGTTTCCAAGATATCCCAAACTTCTGTACCAAGAGATTGAAGATAGGATGTGATTCTTACCTTCCAATAGACGAAGTTGCTTCCATCAAAGATTGGTGCCCTGATAGATGCCTCCTTTTCGTAGTTGCTAATGATGATAGATCTTCCTTCAAGCGATCAAGATTCTTCTGAAGGACCTACTCCGATACTAATTGTTGGAAATAATACTGAGGGGGGGGTGAATCAGTATTTTGAGTCAATTATTTTTCATTTCATAATCAGATTTGTATATGCTACTTCAGTTAGTGAAAATTGCGTATATACGCAACTGCAGTTAAGGAAACTCTCGTATAACCTGCAGACTTATAATTTAATTTAATCTTCAGATGTTGATCATTAATCTATGTGTTAGAACCATATAAACAGTAACCAAGAACAATACAACAGAGCAAACAGTCACACACAAGAACACAAGATATAAGGTGGAAACCCAATGTGGATGAAAACCACCTACTACAATTTGTCTCTATCTTCTTTAAATGAGAAACTTCTTTTTACAGAATTATTGACCTAGTGCAGTCTTATACCAGTACACAGGCTTCTACCTGCAGAAGGATACAACCTTCTCTCATTATCTAGCTTCTCCTGAAAGGGAGCTACAACCCCCTTAGCTCTTGTACTAGATGTTGTACTAGTATGTAGGTGCTGACCTACAAAAGGCTACAAACTTTTCTTCAGGGACTATGTTTCATAAAATTTTCAGACTAGATCCATCAATAAGATCAATCAAACATTAATTCTATCTGCATCAATCAATCTCCTTGCACCAACCAAAACTGAATCAAACAATCACTTCTCTTAATGTTGTAACCAGAATATAATAACAGTAACCAGACATCAATCCTGAACCCAGAACACTGCAACATTAAACAGAAGTAGCTAAAACATGTTTTATGAGACGTACGCTACTTCAATATGAGGAACCTGTGTGCATATGCATCTGTATTAAGGCAAACCAGCGTATACGCTTCTTTGAATTACAGTACTAGTGTGTATATGCGCCTCTGTTGTGCCGAACCTGCATACAGATCTATAAAAGACAATTTTCCCTTTTCAAATATTCAGACATCATTTATACCCAGATTATCATATTTATAGATCAAATCATACACCAAACATAACAGATCAAAATCACACAAAGATACTATTGTTCAAGCCTTAAGATCTTGACCCATCAATAGAACTTATCCTTCTTCTAGCGCTCAGGTTCCTCCTTGATTCAGATCTAGCTATGCACCATTACCCAATGACCAGTATTCTAGATCTTGCTTCATCAGATATTCAATCTTCAGTGAATGCCTTTGCCTAATGATCTCCTTCCCCTTTTATAGTCTTAGGCCTTACTCAATACCATGGTCCAAAACCATAGAGAATCAATACCTGGGTTCAACACTTCAAATGAGATATCATGGTCCAAAACCATAGGTCCAAATACCAAGGACTAAAAAACCATGGACCAAAAATAAGTTTTCCCTCAAGTACGCGCTTTTCTTTGCATGAAAGTGCATGCATACATATACGCGCCTTTTGATCGTCGAACCTGCCTGTATACGTGAATTAGTTAAGAGGAGCATGCGTATATCTCTTTTTATTTCATTCTAAGAGCCTGAACTGAGATCTTCCATCTGAGTGAGTTTCCATCAAGGAGAACATTTGTGCCATAGTGTCAAACCTGTGTCATAATGCCAACGGGTAATTGCACAATCAATTTGAAGGAAATTCCTAACTTTTAGGGGCTAATTTCCTCAGGAATTGCATAAGGAAATAAGAGTCTTGGTGGGAAAATAATTGGCTAAGTGTTGGCCAGAGTTTCTCATTGAGCAGAGAAAAGAATTATTCTTTTGCAAGTTGAGCTCAGAGCTAAAGATAGAAATTGTAATAGTTTCTCTATTCAATTGATTAATGCAAACACGCTTGAAGGGTTTTTCCCAGTTGGGATCCCCTTGAAACCACTGTGTATTTGTGGTTTTTCTTATTTCATGTCTACACATGTTGTTCTAAATTGTGATTTCCATTCTACAGATCAGTAGAGTAGAATTGTGTCTCTTGTTTTTCATTTTGAAATCTTCATCAGTTGCAATTTCTATCAAATTTATACATGGTATCAGAGCCATGAAATCACATTAGAAATAGTATTTTGAACTTGTATCTTGGGAATTTTGATTTGGTAGCTTTAGTGCAACAATTTTTCTTCAGGATCGAGAGAATGTAGTTCAACAGATTGAGATTGGAGTATGCCCTAGAGGGTAGGTCAAATTTCATAACTTGGAAGGATTGATGGAAGCAGTGCTCGATGAAAATGGTGTGTTAGAATATGTTAAAAGTGACATTGCAAAACCCCAGCAGTTGGATGCATAAAAATTAGCCCAATGGAAGAAGGATGTTGCAAAGGCCAGGATAATTATTTTGAAAGATAGGAGAGACCATTTGGTCTCAAATATCCATGGAAAAGAGACACCATTTTCTATGTGGAAGACACTGAACGGGCTATTCAAAAATAGTAGTGACCATATAAAATTGGCCCTGAAAGATAAACTTTGAAACATAAGAATGTAGAAGAATAATAATATTCCTCAATACTACTCTAGGTTTACAGAAGTTCAAGATGAGCTTGGAGGGGTTGGGGTGAATGTTGCAGAAGATGACCTGGTGAGCCTAGCTCTTCCAGGCCTTCCAAAATCCTAGCACAATTACCAGGACTCTATGAATGGAAGGGAAAAATTACCGAATAGGGAAAGGTTATGGTCCAATTTGGTTCAAGAAGATTTCAGGAGAAATAACATAGATGGAACATCATCCAAAGTTGAGGATGAAGAGAATTTTTCCTTAGTTGGAAAGGGGAATAAGGGAAAATGGAACAAGACTTAGAGAAAACCTAAATCCAGCCAAAATAATGGCAAGAAGAAAGACTTGAGAAATACAAAATGCTTCTTGCCACAAATTGGGGCACTATGCAATAAAATGTTTGCACAAAAAATCGACAAAGAAGCCTTCAGGAGGAGTAGGAGGTGAAGCATTAGCTTCAGAATTCAAATTAAACTTCACCCTAATAGCATGCAGGGCCAACACTATTATGGGGAGTGTGTGGTACCTTGATTATGGTGCCCTGTTCCATATGATAGGGTGCAAGGAGTTTTTCAGTAGCCTAGAGGGGAAGGAATTCTAGATGCATATCGAAATGGAGGATGATGAGAGGTACAATGTTATAGGAATTGGTACTGTCACCTTTGAGAGGGTGAAAGCCTCTCCTCTTCACCTCAAAGATGTTATGTTTTTACCTAGGCTGAAGAAGAACTTAATCGTGGCTATGATGTTATCTTCAGTAAAGGGAAAACCTTTATGAGACACATAGCTACTGGGAAAGTGAAGCAGATCAGTGATCGTGTGAAGAACCTATAAAAACTTGAGGTGGGCAATTGCATTGCATTGAGAAACAAAACAGAAAAGGGGTAGATTCGAGATGTTGGAGAACTCTGTCACAAGAGATGGGGTCATCTACACCATGGGGCCTTAAAAATGAGGCAAAAAATTACCACCGGTCAGGAGAGATGTCAATATCGATGAGGAGAAGGCTGTGAGATGCTCTCAAGAAAGAGAATTGAGTATCCCACCAGAGCAAGAGATTCTATCTCCAAAGGAGGAGCCTCAGGATGAGCTTCAGGAGGTTGTGGAGTGTCCACATGCAGAGGAGTAGACCGGAGGCAAAGTGGAGGCACCCACTCAACTATAATCTTCCAAAGAGGGGAGAAAGAGAAATAGAGAAGATGATAGATATTACAGGATGCAAGGGATAATGTGGAAGCCCCCACATCACAACATAGGAAGAGGAGGTGACCTGATAGGTGCACTGGTTACATGCCTCTCATGACAAATCTCATTGAGAAAAAACCTGCTTCATTTGAGGAAGCAGTTTCTCAACCTGTATGGGTTGATGCATGGTGGAAGAATATGAATCCATCATGAGGAATAGTGTATAGGAAGTGGTGCCATGACCAAAAGGGAAATCAGTGGTTGGTTTGAGATGGATCTATAAAGTGAAGCATGCAATTGATGGGAGCATTGAGAAGTACAACGCCAAATTTGTGGCCAAATATACTCTCATATTGAGGGAGTGTACTATGAGGAAAAAAAATCACCAGTTATAAGATATTCCTCAATCAGATCCATTCTAAAATTGGTTGTCCAAATGGGGTGGAAAATCCACCAGATGGATGTGAAGACCTCCTTTCTCAATGGTGTTGTTGAGGAGGAAATTTACATAGAGAATACAAAAGGATTTTACACATATGATCAAGAGTCACATGTGTGCAGTCTCAAGCGAACATTGTATGGTATCAAATAGGTGCCCCGAGCATGGTACACTTAGATCGATATTTATATCAATGGATTGGGCTTCACCAAAAGTGAAGCAGATGTGAACCCCTATCACATTGTAGTAGATGGTAAGTTGTGTATTCTTGTTTTGTATGTTGATGATTTAATATTGACAGGTTATGTGAAGTTGATCCACTCTTGCAAAGAGAATATTGTAAGGGAATTTGAGATGAAGGAAATGGGCCTAATACATTACTTCCTCAGGCTGGAAGTATGGAAAAATGATGGTGAATTGTTTGTGTCTCAAGGGAAGTATGCCTCTAAAATACTTCAACGATTTCACATGGAGAATTGTAAGCCCATGGACACACCTCTAGCTACCAACTGGAGGAAGGAGAATGCCACTTCAAGTGAAGAGGTTGATGCTACCATTTACACGAAGTTTTTGGGGTCTTTGATGTATCTTGTGAACACAAGACTTGACATATGCTATGCAACAAACCAATTGAGTCAAGTTGTGGTGAATCCTACCGAGTTGTATCGGAAGGCAACAAATCATGTGTTATAATACCTTAGAGGTGCTACCGAGTATGAATTATGGTACAAGAGGACAAAGAGAGTGAAGCTCCAAGGCTTCACCAATGCAGATTAGGCAAGGAGTCCACCAGACAAGAAAATTACTTCAAGTTCTATCTTCAGTGTTGGGTTCCTAGCTATTTCCTCATATAGCAGGAAGTAAAGGTTTGTGGTGCATAGCTCAGTAAAGTTTGAATACATGGTTGCAAGTAAAGCAACATGTGAGGCCATATGGATGAGGAAAATACTTATGGGACTTTTCAGTTAGGAGATGGATCTGAAAATGATATGTTATGATAATTAGAATTGCATTAAGCTCTTTGAGAATCTAATATTTCATGACAGGTCCAAGCACATTGATATATGGTATCATCATTTGTGGGACAGTGTGCAGAGGAGAATTATGTTGCTATAGTACATTCACTGAGTAGCAAGATGCTAGCATCTTGATAAAGGAATTGTCGAGAGGTACATTCAAATTCCATATGTGCAGGATATGGGTGGTGAAAAATCCATTTCTTGCTAAGAGGGAGTGTTAAAAAAAATGTAGCAAGAAAGGCTCAAATTGACTTTAGCCTTAGTCAAGTTGAGTAAATCAAATGTATACATAAACAGGACAACTTAGAGGAATTTAACTAGTGTGACATGGATGTTGTCACTCAATAAGTTCAATAAATTCAAGTTAGAGGGCTTGGAGTTCAATTATGCATGTGTGATTGCTAAATTTCAGTAATCCGGTTCAGTTATTTTTCAGTTTTATTCAGTTAATTGACCTTTAACTATTAATAGAGTCAGTTGAAGGTCATTTGTGCAGTTGGACAATAGTATAACTCATATATCTATTAGTTACCTAATCAATGAGCCCAAAATAGCTAGTGCATGCAAGGAATCTGAGTTCCTCAGCTAAAGTGGAGATGAAAAGGTAGTCTAACATCAATTGTAAACTAATTTGAGTGTACAGGTGTTGCATGAGGTCAAGTGATCCATCCTTGGGAATTGTGTAATCAATTTGGAGGAATTCCTATTTGTTAGGGGCTAATTTCCTCAAGAATTGTGCAAGGAAATAGGAGGCTTGCTGGGAAAATAATTGGCTAAGTGTTGGCCAAATTTTCCCATTGAGCAGAGAGAACAATTTTTCTTTTGCAAGTTGAGCTTAGAGGTGGAGCTAGAAATTGTAATAGTTTCTTTATTCAATTGATTAATGCAAGCAGGCTTGAAGGGTTTTTCCCAGTTGGGTTCCGCTAGAAATCACTGTGTATTTGTGGTTTTTCTTATTGCGTGTCAATGCATATTGTTCTAAATTGTGATTTCCATTTTGGAGATCAGTAAAGTATAATTTTGTCTCTTGTTTTTCAATTTGAAATCTTGAGCAGTTGAAATTTCTATCAAATTTCTATAAAGAACAAATGGATATTGATTTGTCTAACATTAACACGAAGGGGCTCATGGTATTGCACCAATATACCATTGATGTAGTTGCTCTGTCTGTTGACAAACTTACTGCAGAAAATTTTAGACTGTAAAAGAGATTAAAAGAAATATAAGACATTCTAAATATGATTCCTCTGTTAATGACTCCACTGGCAATAGAATCACCTTCATTGTCAAGTTCTATTGCGGCAACACCGCAAACATCTAACAAGGATGTCAATCAACTTAATGAAATGAAGTCACATATCATCGATAACATATGCCAAATATTAGAAATTATTGATGATACATGGCAAGCAATTTTTTATTTAACATGTTTGCAACATGAAATTATGACATTTATGAATTTGATTAATAATAATCTTGAGGAAGATAGAAAATTCACTAACAATGATTAAGTTGCTTTTAGCTAGAGGCTTGCGCTACTCTATGATACGCAAAGCAAAACTAATAGCTTCCATATGCCAATCGAATGAAGCAATTGGAAGATAGATGGTTAGAGAGGATCAATACACTTGAGGATATCATTTATGACTATGTTGTAGCGGCTACAACCACCCTCCAATATTTTGGCCTGCATCCAATTTCGGAGCCACCTTTGAGAGTTTTACTTGATGAGTGAATGCACTCGGGTTCACTTCGTGAGCTTGTGTGAGTCCTCGCACCCATCTTGCTTGATCATTCCACCGATAAATTTTGCATGTTGATGTTAATGTCATGCTTGCGACAATGTTCTGGTCATATTCAAGGTCTTTGCTTCATGTGTACATGTTGTGTTCGCTACGTAAACATTTGTCATGCTCACACATGGAGTCGCATACACTGTCACACAAGCATCATCACGGTCAACCAATGATCAATCACAAGTGTCATGCTTGTCGCTCACACTGTCGGTTAGTCATGTTGAGCATGCGTGTCTGGATGGTTTGAGTCATCTCGTCGTCAAGTCATGTAAGTGTGTGTTTGCAAGATCATGTATGCATCTTTCACTCATTCACACACTTAGTCACTTTGTTGAAGTTATGACGACCAGATTCCCCGCTGACAACCAGACCATCACCCCACCATCAACTCGATCAATTTTCACCCAGAACAATGTAGAAGCACCAATCAAGCCATTGTTGCGCTACCCGCAAGCAGATCAATCAGCGTTCATGCCAGTCAACTGAAGAGTTTGACCCAGCATCCACCCCGGGACTGACTCCCCTCAAAAATTGCACAAAGGTTGCAGCCCTTTCCCACTCCACTCATTGAGAAAACTAGGTAGACAGGCAAGACAGACAGCTAGTGCCTGTCCTTGTCTCCCTTAGAAAATTGCGTATTTTTTCCAGTCAGTTGACCGGCTACTCACCTGGAAAACTGCTTAGTTTTCATGATCAAGCCCTCTGCTACCCAATAGTCTGCTCAACTCAGAAACTGTGCAGAGGTGATCAGCAGGCCAGCCTCCTAGCATCAGCATAGTTTTCCCTGCCAACAGCTCCTGAGAGCTGACTGCCAGTTCCTTCCAGGAATTGCGCAGTTTTTGCTGCCAAGCTCCAACAGCTGACTCTTAGTTCCCCCATGAACTGCGTAGTTTTTTCTACCAATCTCCCAACATCTGACTAATAGCTCCCCTCAGGAATTGCACAGTTTTTGTTGCCAGTGACCTAGCAGCTGACTACTAGTTCCCCTCAAGAATTGCATAGTTTTTTATGCCAGTAACCCAGTAGCTGACTACCACTTCCCCTTAGGAATTGCATAGTTTTTACTGCCAGTTCCCCTTAGGAATTGCATAGTTTTTACTACCTATGACCCAACAACTGACTACCAGCTCCCCTCAGGAATTGCCTAGTTCTAGCTACCAAGCACCAGCTACCCACTCGTTCCAGAAACTACACAAAGTTTTCTTGTCCAGCCTTCCCGTAGCCCAGACTATTCCTCCCAAAAACTACACAGTTTTTTCCTCCAGCTAAGCCAGACCTATGGACAGTCATTGTCTATCCGGATCACCCATCTTCATCACCTAGTGACTCCTACGCAGTTTTCATTAGTAGTGCCCAGAGCCTCCATCCTAGCTTGCAACCTTTTCTTCTCTCCCGGTCACCTACATCTGAAACAATCATGCATCATGGTAGACTAGGAGGTTTATGGAATTGATGTCGTCTCATCATGAGTGACTGCAGATACAGTTATGCAAACAAACATGACACGAAAACGGATGGGATGAACAAAGGGAGCACATGCAGAAGGACATGCTCGCCAACGGACGAATAAACGATGCATGCAAACATATGTGCTCACGAACGGATGATCATGCAAAGATGTGTTCACGTACGGACGGACGAGAAAACATGCAAGATGTGTTCACAGACGGATGGACGGATGAACATGCACCTTTTGTGAATGTATGAGCCTATTGATCTTACCAACATACAAGCAAGGAGCAATGTGTGAATGTAACATCAAGCGAACCAACGACCATCAAAGTATCTGCACACTTTGCCATGCGGAGGTGAAGTTGTGACACACCATGAGGACATCCATCACCCAGCAGCATTGCAGCTCGACATGCATACCAATAGCATCACGAGTGTACTAGCACTATCATGTTGAGTCATGTTGTCCACATCTCCACAGTGGGCCATACTGTCAATCAATGTAATGTAACATGGAAGTCCAAGAGACCCACTTGTTGTACAAATAGTCATGGAAGTCAAACAATCATGAGGGTAGTTGAACAGCCACAAGGGCCAGTTTCACCCTTGGCTATAAATACCCCCTCATTTGTACATGAAAAGTACTTTTTCACCTCAGCTCCTCCCACATAGCCTTGAGAGTGTGTAATCTTTTCTTTGAGGAGTAAGTAGTGGCTCCAACGTCCTGCCCACGGGGTTAGTGATGTATGGTGTAACGATGTGTCTTGGAAATTTCACTTAATTTAGAAGCCTGCTAATAGGCCAGAACATTTTCACACATGTATAGTAACTATTGTAAGACTAATCTTGAAAACATGTAATGCATGTTGCTTTAACCTGCGTTTAACACTTAAACTCATTCATTTGTTGTAATACATATATGTTAATGGAAATGTGTTGTATATGATGTTAACGTTGTCTCACACGTGTTTGCTACCCTCCTGGACATCAAATATGCCCTTCACATAAAACTTGCTATAACAACCGTTGCACTCATGCAGATTCATCTGTTGAGTGTTGTATGTGTTATATTCCCTTGTGCGTTGTGACGGTCACATCCATGTGGACTGTTTTTCCGAAATCTATGCACATCCTATTGTGTTGTGTGTTCCTAACAAAGTTGGGGCTTCCTCCCAACCAACTTGGGACTCACTCCCATCCTCTCCCTCTACAGTGAAAGAACCATTGACACAAGAGACTCTTACAATCACTAGGCACGCGAACCTCACTTCTCATAAGACAAATCAAACCACTCTCCTGTGCTAACAAGCAAGAGTTGAGGCAAATATTTAAGATAATGGCAACTGGGCCATCGTACCAGATGGGACTCCCATAGCAAATGGTGTGAGGTCTAGTTGGGACTTCATATCAGGGTTAGCCCTTGATGTTGGCGAGTCTACCATCGCCAACATTTTGGCACTAGAAGGAAGGCTAGATGACAAGCTGAGCCTGTACATCTAGGTTGAATCTCTTACCCAATGAATAATACATAATTAGTGCTCCCGGGGTGTTTCTCTCATTTCTCCCTTAATCAATTATCAATCCCCGATGAGCTTCTCAATCACTTGCCCTTGTTAAATTTTGACGGTGAGGACAGAACATCCATAACCGAGCACAATTATAATTTTCTTCATTTATGTGAATCTCATGAAATCGATAGTGATGATCTTGTTTGCGTACTCTTCTTCCTCACCCTTGAAGGTCGTGCTAATCAATGGTGTCATACCCTTCCACTCGCTTCCATCCATTCCCTTCTCACTTTCCTTAAGGAGCTCCATCAAGCCTTCAATGAGTGTTACCACCAAGATATCCATGAAAGAATCCCTCATTTAAGAATGAAGCCTGGTGAATTAGTTGAGGACTTTGCTACTCGCTTCCTTCACCTATGTGACGAAATTCCTGAACAGTTTATGGACATTGACTTCATAAGCCAAGAGCTGAAACACTTGGTTCATGTCTCCTGAAATGGTGAACCTCCTGATTTTTGTTCTTACTTGACTCTTGCAGATCATGAGACACCTCATGTCTCGAAGAGGGTGCCCCCTCGCAGAAACCGCAAATCTAAGAAATTTGCGTAGCGAGTCCCCCCCTAATAGCAGTTACAAAGTAGATAAATCTAAGCAGCATGTTCCCAACCCATCTACTCGGTTTTCTCCCACCCCAACGGAGGAAATTCCATAATGGTGCAAAAAACCTATGGTGAAAACTCATCCCTCCATTCCGCAAGAGGACATCACCGTTCATAACCCAAGTCTTGAGTCTAATCTACATCTCTGCTATCCTCCATCATCTACAAGCCATGACTCCTTGCACCATGACTCGCTTGAGTGATCTGCTTCACAAGCTAGCTGCGCGCACTCTCTTGATTCTCAAGTTGCTGGCTCAATTTGCAGTCATGTGCAAGGCAGTCTCATCATACAAATAGAGGAGTAGGACGGTGAAGACATAATCAATTCCTCTCAAAACATTGAGCCTCCATTTTCGATTGATTCTTGATCTGTGAATCTTGGTGAAACATCATGCACAATCAATTCTTTCGATCAAACCCCAGTCTTGGGTTGTCATCACTCCCACACTTTCATATGTTGTGATGAATGCCCAAGCACATCATATGATCTACTGTCATCTCATGTACACTCTGACTCAGATTTGGAATGTGCACCAGTCAAAGCAGACATCCATATCGAAGCTTCCTCTGCACCTCACTTGCCTGTGTGCCCTATCATTCACAGCGCATCAACATGCGTCGTAGATATTCCACGTTCTATTGCTTTTTCATCCCATAAGTTATCTCCTCGATTGACATAAGGCAATGAGGTTGTCCACAATGAAAATAGTCTCAACCCATAGGAATCTTCCCACTCATCATCATCTTGTGTGTTACATGAAGACAACTCATCAAGTTAGCTTGCTAAAAATTTTGATGAAGCCTGTGACAGAGATGGTTGTCATCTTGAGAGCAGTTTTGAAATTAGTAACAACAGCCATCCTTAAGCCATGCATGATCTGGTTCACATCTCAAAATTCAATTTTCAATTCTGGAAAGTTCTGGGACGTTCCATGGAGTCGAGGTACTTCAACGTCTATTGATGGTTATGTCAGGACCTCGTGACTCTGTTAAGCCCGCCAAACCAAATCAAATCTCATTTCTCACGCACAATCCGTATATCTGCATGGTTTCACTCAACGTGGATCCCCATGTAAAGAATATTTACTATTTTGGGTGTGATATTTCAAAATTTTAGATTTTTGCTAATGATCGAATCCACGAGTCCATTACAGCATGTCTTTCTTCATGCACCTCTCTTACATCTAATTTGGGTTGGGAGTGTTCGTCCCTCATTCAATCATGGGACAACAAAGTTGATCAGCTCAAAGACTATCTTTATCTGGAATCATACTTATCAGATGTTCTCTATTGTAATCAACTCCTTGGTCTTTTTGCAAATTTCACATGTTAAATCTGCCCACTCATCACACCAGCAATCTCCCTATGTGATGACGAGCACACAACCTATCACATGAATCAAGTTACTCTCATTTCACCACACCCCAACTAGTTTTACACATTCACAGTGTTGTCATCCTTTCTACATTTATGTTATTACCATGATGCCTGCGCACTTTTTCACCAGTTCCAGGTTGGTGTTCTATCATGTCTAGCAGACAACAAAATTGGTTCCCTCATTTAGAGCGGTGGCATGATTGTTCAAAAAATTTCTTTGTTTGTGTCAAACTGGGAATCAGCCATCTCGATCAATTGGTCTGATTTTTCTTCTACCTTAGGTGGTTTTCATACAGTTTATCATTTTCCCAACATTACATCTAATGACAACTGCTTCACACACTATTATTTTCACTGTGTAACATATTTATTCTCAGATTTCTATCAAACAAGTGAGGCACCTCGGCCTGCGTTGATGGCTATGGCAAGCCCTCACTGTCTTAACATGACTGATGAGAATGACAAAATCTATCTATCTATATCAGATTCCCATCATGATCCCCTCTCTCGAATCAGGAATCCATATTCTCAAATATCATGAATCTTTCAAAACAGTCATCACGAATTTTATGATCTAATCCCTAAATGGCTGGAACAATCTTACTTGGCGAGTCATGTTGCAGGTAACAAGCTTCAGTCCTTCCTCGTACTCACTAAGAAACTTGGCAGCAGAACAACACACAACACACACTCAAAAGAGGCCTCCGAGGATTGTTGAAAAACAGTAGTCATGGAAGAGGTAAGCGTGTGTGTTGGGTGGTTGTGACACATTCTTCCACCCACAGGCGAGACCTTCTCTCTCGTGTGCAAGTTTTTCATTTTCTGTTGCAAACTATTTTTTATCTATTTTAATTGCTCATATCTTTGTGACTATAGGTCGGGTACGCCTATGATGGCTTCATTGGAAATTTCATTTCATGTAACCCCAACCTTTTAACATAGGAGTAGGAGTAGTGTTTGTGTTTTCACTTGTCTTTGCTTTCGAGTTTGCATGTTTGTTTGCTTGTTGACTTGGTTGCTTTGCATGCTTGTTGTTGTTTCCACTTTGTTTTCTTTGCTTACTATTTTTGTTTTCATTTGTTTAGTTTGATTAATACCTTACTATTTTTGTTTCTGGAAATAAGTGTTTCCAACTACTGCATTTTGGATTTTGAATGAGTATGTGGCTGAGATATGAAGAGACTTGTGACACTGTAGCACTTGGCCAACCTTGTGTTTGTCTTCTATGTGCTTGGTTATAACCTTCGGCTGATGAAGTCTTGATGGAAAATATGAGTCGTTCACAAGGGAATTTTTGGTTGAACCATGAACATGTGTCCACCCTAGGAAGCCTCATGCATGTACTCAGCTTTTTGCTCTGTGTGTTCAAGCTCATCCAACTAGTAGAAACAGAGAAGGGGAAAATCTAAATGAGCAAACCAATCTCAGAGGTCTTACATGCTTCTCTGAAGGAACAAACTCTTTTGCTCTCAATAAGTTGGGATCCCTCTTCTGCCCCAAAAATAAATAAGTGCCTATGCACAGTCCTCTTTAAAAAATAAAAAGGCAAAAGAAGAGAAAGGCTTCTTGTGCAAAGAGGTGAAGCATGCAACTCCACCGAGGTACTGACTAGGCTTGCTAGAAGTGGAGCAATGTGTGTGTTCGTGCGTGACTCCGTCAAGGTATTGTCCAGGCCTGCTGGTAGTGGAGCAACACTAGATATGAAAACTTATACTCTGAAAATCTTCAACTCATGAGCTAAAGTACCCATCCAAATTTCAAAACACTATGATCAAGCTGAAATTTTGATTGTGTTAGGCTGAGTTGGCAAAAGGTGAACCATGTATGTCCATGGGGTAAGTGGGGAAGCCAAAGTAACCCGCACAGTGATACAATACTCCCTGAGAAACCAAGGTCCTGTGCTATCAATGAACCAAAACAGAGAAGCTGAAGTTCTACGAGTGTGTCACCAAGTGCTGTAGCGGCTAAAACCACCCTCCAAAATTTTGGCCTGCATCCAATTTCGGAGCCTCCTTTGAGAGTTTTACTTGATGACTGCACGCACTTAGGTTCATTCCATGAGCTCATGTGAGTCCTCGCACCCACCTTGCTTAATCATTCCACTAATAGATTTTGCATGTTGATGTCAATGTCATGCTTGTGACCATGTTTTGGTCATACTCAAGGTCTTCGCTTCGTGTGTACATGTTGTGTTCACTATGTAAACATCCATCACACTCACACACAAAGTCACATACACTGTCATGCAAGCGTCGTCACAGTCAACCAATGATTAATCACAAGTGTCACGCTTGTCGCTCACACCGTCAGTCAGTCATGTTGAGCATGTGTGTCTAGATGGTTTGATTCATTTCGTCGTTAAGTCATGTAAGTGTGTGTTTACAAGATCACGTATGCATCATTCACTCAGTCACACACTTAGTCACTTTGTTGAAGTTCTAACGACTAGATTCCCCTCTGATAACCAGACCATCACCCCACCATCGACTCGATCAAATATCACCCAGAACAATGCAGAAGCACCAAGAAATCCATTTCAAGTTGCGCTTCTCGCAAGCAGATCAATCAGCCTTCATGCTAGTCAATTAAAGAGTTTGACCCAGAAGCCACCCCGGGACTGACTCCCCTCAAAAATTGCACAAAGGTTGCAGACCTTACCTGCTCTGCTCACTAAGAAAACTGCACAGAAAGGCCAGACAAACACCTAATGCCCATCCCTGTCTCCTCAGAAAATTGCATAGTTTTTCCAATCAGTTGACCAGCTACTCACCCGGAAATCTATGTAGTTTTCATGAGAATGCTCTCTGTTTCCCAGTAATCCACTCATCTCAGAAACTGCGCAGAGGTGATCAGTAGGCCAACCTCCTAGCATTAGCTCAGTTTTCCCCTCCAGCAGCTCCTGGCAGCCGACTATAAGTTCCCTCCAGGAATTGCATAGTTTTTGCTGCCAAAATCCAACATCTGACTGCTAGTTCCCTTTATAAACTATGCAATTTTTGCTGCCAAGCTCCTGGAATATGACTCCCAGTTCCCCTCAATAATTGTGCAGGTTTTATCGCCAGTGACCCAACGGCTGACTACTAGTTCCCCCTGGAATTGTGCAGTTTTTGCTGCCAGTAAGCCAGCAACTGACTGCCCGTTCCCCTTAGGAATTGCATAGTTTTTGCTGCCATTGACCCAGCAGTTGACAACCAATTCCACTCAGGAATTGCACAATTCTGGCTTCCAAGCTTCCGCTGCCCACTCATTCTAGAAATTGTGCATATTTTTCCTACCCAGCCTTCCCGCACCCTAGACTGTTCCTCCCAAAAAATGTGCAGTTTTGTCCTCCGGCTAAGCCAGACCTTGCGAATAGACAATATCAATCTGGATCACCCATCTTCATCACCCAATGAATCTTGTACAGTTTTCATCAGAAGTTCCCAAAGCCTCCATCCCAGCTCGCAACCTTGTCTTCTCTCCTAGTCACCTACGTCCAAAACAATCATGCATCATGGTAGACTAGGAGGCTTATGAATTTGATGTCGCCTCATCATGAGTGACGGAAGATACATGTATACAAACAAACATGGCGCGACAACAGATGGGATGAACAAAGGGAGCACATGCAGAAGGACATGTTCGCCAACGGATGAACAAATGATGCATGCAAAAATATGTGCTCCCGAATGGATGATCGTGCAAAGATATGTTCACGAACGGACGGATGAGAAAACATGCAAGATGTGTTCATGGATGGACAAACATCCACCTTTCATGAATGGACGAACCTATCGAGCTTACCAACATACAAGGAAGGAGCAATGTGTGAATGTAACATCAAGCGAACCAACGACCATTGAAGACTGGCATGCGGATAGGTGGGCCATAATGTTGGTACATTCGTGGATGTACCAACACTATCATGTCAATTCATGTCATCGAGCTTGACATGATAGTGTTGGTACATAGGTGGGCCATAATGTTGGTACATTCGTGGATGTACCAACACTATCATGTCAATTCATGTCATCCACATCTCTATGGTGGGCCATATTATCAATCAATGTAATGTAACGTGGAAGTCCAAGAGACCCACTTGTTGTACAAAAAGTCATATAAAGTCGAAAAGTCATGGAAGTCAAACAATCATGAGGGTAGTCAAACAACCACAAGGGCCAGTTTCACCCTTAGTTATAAATACCCCCTTTTTTGTACATGCAAAGTACTTTTTCACCTCAGCTCCTCCCACATAGAATTGAGAGTCTATAATTTTTTCTTTGAGAAGTAAGTAGTGGATCCAATGCCCCGCCCATGGGGTTAGTGATGTATGGTGTAGTGATGTGTCTTGAAACTTTCACTTAATTCAGAAGCCTGCTAACAGGCCAACACATTTTCACACATGTATTGTAACTATTGTAAGACTAATCTTGAACACCTGTAATGCATGTTGCTTTAACCTGTGTTTAACGCTTGAACTCATTCACTTTTTGTCATACATATATGTTAAGGAAAATGTGTTGTATATGTTGTTAACACTGTCTCTCCCACGTTGGCTACCCTCCCAGATATCATACAGGCCTTTCACATAAAACTTGCTATAACATCTGTTGCACTCGCGCAGACTCATCTATTGTGTTTTCCGTGTTATCTTCCCCTATGTATTGTGACTGCCACATCAGTGTGGATTGTTCTTTCGGAAGTTGTGCATATCGTGTTGTATTGTGTGTTCCTAATAGAGTTGGGGCTTCCTCCCAACCAACTTGGGACTCACTCCCACCCTCTACCTCTACAGTGAAAGAACCATTAACACAAGAGACACTTATAATCACTAGGCACGCAGACCTCACTTGTCACAAGACAAGGTAGACCACTCTCCTATTCTGACAAGCAAGAGTTGAGGAAAATATTTAAGATAATGACAACTGGGCCATCATACCAGATGGGACTTCCACACCAAATGGTGTGAGGTCTAGTTGGGACTTCATACCAGGGTGATCCCCTACTACTGGCAAGTCCAACACCATCAACAAATTGTGATACCATAGGCAAGAAAAGAAGTGATTCCTATCTCACGACAACAAAAATTATACAACACTTGGACATTATGCACACCCTGCATGATTTTCGATTAATTTCAAGCGACATGTTAAAAGCTGAATTGGACAAAAAAAACAAGTAATGGCAACAAATTTTGATAGAATCATTGATTTTATTGCAAAAAAAATTAACAAATGGCTAGTTACTTTTGTTAAAGTCAAAATAAAAACTCTATCTCGTTTTCCCAAGTGTAAGAAGAAGTTAGGAAAATTAAAATAGAGATATTCACTAAAAACATGAAAATGGAAATTACAGTTGCTCCAGACAAGGATTACATCAAAATTACACTCAATAGATTTGTTGAACAAGTCATGAACTCGTAACACGACTAACATAAGCACAATTGCGACAAACACTTTTGCATAGTGTAAGTATTCTCAAATTGTTCAACATTCAATTTTTTGTTAGTGAATACTAGATAACTTATCTTTGTTGATTATGTTATGGTGACCTTTGCTAATTATTGTATACAAATTGTTGTTTTTTTGGTGCAAATGTCTTTTTTAGTGTTACGGTTTACAACAAACATAGTTACCGATCAAACGAGAAAATGACCTAGTACCCATTTTTTTGAGGTAACAAAAATCACTCGATTATGAAAAATAGTGATTCATAATACACATTTTCTTTTTGGAGCATATTTTTGCCACCTTAATTTTTTTTATGTACCAAATATGAACAATTTTTTAAATTGTTAGTGATTTTCATGTTGATTTTGAAAAGTGTTGATGTAGCATCAACACATTTTTTTAGAGGGCTTATTTTTGACACTTTAAATTTTTTTATGTATAAAGTGTGAACATTTTTTTTGTTAGTGATTTTCATCTTGATTTTGAAAAGTGCTAATAAACATCAACCCTTTTTGTTTAAAGGGCTTAGTTTTTACACTTTAAATTTTGTAATGAATTAAGCATGGACAAATTTTTTTAAATGTTGGTGATTTTCATGTTAGTAATAAAACACAAAAAAAACATGACAAAAAAAGTCAAATACAAAATAATATATAAGAAAAGAAAAGAAAAAAACAAAACAAAACAAAAAACGTATAAAAATGTAAAAAAACATAAAACAAAAAATAAAACATAAAACATGACAAAAATAAAAATAATAAAAACATGCTAGTAATAAAACATAAAAATAAAAATAAAAGAACATGACAAAAAAAATCAAATACAAAAAAATAAAAAAATA
>APFE031747637.1:596560-611429 GCA_000404065.3 Pinus taeda
TCATTTCTATTTATTTTTTATATTTGATTTTTTGTCATGTTTTTATGTTTTATTACTTGGTATTATTTTTTAATTTTTCTTCAATATTTGAATTTTTGTTTTCTTATGTATCTTTATTTATTTTTGTAGTGTCAATGCTTGTCTAGCAACACGATCCCATTATGTGCAATTTGATAGTTGATTTTAAATTTTTCGTTATAATGAATCGACTCTGCCCCATAATGCGTTAATTTCATGGTTGGTCTTTAAGTTTTCATTTACAATGGGTTGAACTCACCTACACTGCATGTCAATTTGATAGTTGATTTTTAATTTTTGTTTGCAATGTATCAAGTTGTCTTAGGCTAAGATTTCAAAATCGCTATACATTTAACATTTAAAAAAAATTACCTTGGTATAATAACTCTTTCATTCATGTGTTCATTTTTAAAGTTTTTTTAGTCATAAAATTTTTCCATAATGTCATGGTTGAAATATTTTGAAATTTTAAGATTTTTTTGTAGTCATGATCTTTGGTTTTAATTCCATGGTTGAATAATTGTCAAGATTTTAATGTTTTTCTAAGTCGTGATATTTTATCTTTAATGTTATAGTTGAAAACAGTTATAGATATTTTTTCTTAGCACCATGCTTGAAAATTGTTGGAATTTTAAGGTTGTTCAAAGAAGTGATATTTTAAATTTAATATCATGCTTAAAAATCGTTCGAATTTTAAGGTTTTTCAAAGATGTGATATTTTATCATTAATGTCATGCTTGAAAATCATTGGAAATTTAAAGTTTTTCAGAGTCACGATATTTTATTTTTAAAGTCATTATTAAAAATATTGAAAATGTACCCTGAAAAAAGACGTTATTCTGGCATCAACACTTTTCGATTTCAAGGTGTTTTTTGCACCAAACAAAATGGCTTTTATTATTTTTTACTGTTATTTTTAAAAAATATGGAAAATTTACTCTAAAAAAAATGGTGATGCAAAATCAACACTTTTTATTTTTGGGTTGTTTTTCATGTTTTTTTGGGATTTTTGGGCTCGAATACCTATTTTGAGGTAATATCAATAACTATGTTAAAAGTGCAATGCTAGTTAGCATTAGAACAAATGCATGTACTTTACAGTTCTCGTTGCTACAATTCCGACTCTGTTCAACAACTTTGTCTTTTATGACTCTATTTTGAATATGATCTCGTACATATCTGAATTATGGTTATAGTCATTAACATTTGAATCTGGATACAATTGTTACTGAATTTGTCCCTGCATCAATGTTCTAATAATGTTTTCTATAAATTTATATTCAATGTTGTGTTATTGCTTTAAACGAAATTGAACGCTTGACAACAGTTTTGGATCTTAGACATACATCTCTGAATAATAAAATGGTAGCACAATGTCTTCAGCACTTCATAAATTTTATTCTGCAGAATACGAAAATCTGGAGAAAATTTTCATTGTAGTTTCTCTACATTGCTGCATTCAGCACAATCAAAGCTCAATTTAATTTTGTATATGCATATTAATTAATTAATTATGTTTCCAACACACCCCTTCTACGTACATCAAAATAACTCTCTGTATTACAATTATGATTTTATTGAGAAAATTTGTTTTTAATGCCTACATCTTCAAATATGTTCTAGTGTGTTGAATTTATATTATTTGGGTGTGATAGAAACTTTAATTAGCTAAATAGGGTTTGAACTATTTGTTATTTAAGATTGAACTACAGTAACTATTTTCCATTTAAAACTATCTGACTCATAACATCTCTTATATGTTTTCGAACGTATGCTTTGAGACTTTGTTTTATATCTAATGTTGTGGTATTGATTAAAATGAAAATCAACATTTGACAACAATTTTCTATTTGAGAATAGATCTAAGAATACAATTTCTAATTGCAAGTCTTTAGATTTGAATAAATTTTGTTGTGCATAATATGAAAGGATGATTAAAGCTTTTTATTGTGTTCAAGTGTACTAAAAATCCATACAATATTTAAGCACTTCGTGCAATGTATCAACATTGGTTGTTCTACACCTTAATATAAGCACATTTATATAAGTCATAATATGGTATATATGTGAAATTAGCTCTATGTGAAATGTGCACAAAGAAAGCTTCACTCAGTAAGCGAATATGGTGATCAAGTATTTTACATAATGATTTAATTTGTAACTTTTTAATAATTAGAAATTCACGGTCCAGAATGTTACTACGTGTGGATGAGTAATGTATGTGAAAATGTAAAAAATTATGAACTATTGCTTTCTGCACATCCCTTTACATCCACACAATGAAATCTTGAAAGCTTCCTCTGCAAAATTGACTATTCAAAGTTTTGTTGACCAAGAAATTGCTTCATGCATTTGATTTCTCGAACAACATGCAAATCATACAAGGCCATCCGAGATAAGATTTAATTGTGCCATTACAACTTTTAAACAATTAATTAGCTTCATTGGTTAATGTTGTGTTATTTAAAACTTTTACAAGTTTAGTTGCATGCAATATGTACAAGTTCTAATGATAATTCACATTTGCCTATTACATAAAAGTTTCATATTTTCTAATCTAATGATATTTCACATTTTCTACAATAAAAGTTTTGATTCCGCTTTCATGCTCCACACAATTATACCAGCCTTCATTAGGAAAGCACAACCTTTAATCAATTAATTAGCAAAGTCTTTAGTGTAGAGTGTGGACATCCACACAATCGTAGTTTGAAAGCATCCTCCACATAATGGACTTCCTCCGCACTCCTGAAAATATGCCTAATTTCACAAGATAACCATAAATAAAGCTTATAATGTTTATAGATTTTATTGTACAAAGTTTTGTCTGCACTCTGCAGAACCTTTACTTAATTGACTAACAATATTCAGAATATTGAAATATGGATTATTTACTATTAAAATATTACTAATGATATCATATGGGCCCACGGCTTGCCTCAGTGGTATTGCAAATAGCGGTAGACATATCGATATTTGAAATACAATATGCACTTCTTCCTAAAGCTACTTGTTGGCTTATATGGGCTTGACCCAGGTTTGGAAGAATTATTTAGCCAAACAAATCCCACAGCTACCGGCCCTTTCGGCAACAACCTGTGAAGCGCAAACTGATGTCTCACCCGAGGTAGCAGGGGAGGGTGCTGGAATCAGGTTTGTGCACCCTGGGGATGCCTTGGATGTGGGTTGGGGCTCACACACTGTTCTGCAACCTCACGTTGTGCCAGATCTGCGTAGATCGGAATACCCTTATCGCACTTATTACAGATTGAATCACTTATTACTGGTTTGATCTACTTAAAGTGGTCTTTAAGCAAACATTTATTACTTTTGGTTACTTTGCACATCAAGATTAACCCAATTCACATGTATTCAACTGTAGCAATTGTAGAAATCATAACAGTTCATTTATCATAAAAGAGTAAAGTCTCAATTAACACAAAATTCAGAAGAAACTTATCTTTATTACCAATCCTCAACAGTACCTCCAAATCCACCCTACGTACTCAGCTGTAAGGGTTCGTGCACATAGTTGTAGACTTTCCAGGCTTCTACACACACAGTTGCAAAGCCTCTACCTTCTATCCTACTCCCTCGACTCGGACTTACAACTGCTCACATACTATTCACCCATTACATGTTAGGACTAAAAACCAAAACTAAACTGCCTTTCTCTCATAGAGCCTCACTCTATTTATACTTTCCCTTGGCCTGTGATCTCCCGCGGGCTGACTCTATTACTATTTCTTTACATTATTTTCGGGCGGACTACCCTTTGATTCAACCTACTATAGCTCGCACTTTGCGCTTTCTGCAGAGTCTTTTACCCTAATATTACCCAAAATTCTGGGCTTCACACCCCATACTTGTTCCGTGGGGCTTTCGCTACCCAACAGTCCCCCAACACAATCATCGTGACTCATCCCAAGTCACTGAGTTGGTGCGTCCATCTTTTCACAGAGGTCGGTCAACAACTTCAATGTGTCGTTGGTACTAGCAGCAAATTCTTCCGTCATGCATTGCATCTATTCCACCTGTGGTGCCGATATTTCTACCCCTATCTCAGTTGTCTCCATCCTAGCACATTCAGCCTTCATGTGTGCTACCTTATGCTCTATGGTGGTTGAAACTGCAAATGCCTCATCTAACCATGGCTGGGTATGAGCTTTCACCACTGCTTCCTTCTGTCTTGTGGCTTTGGCTTGGATTTTCATGTCCTACACCTCCCTCATCTTAGCCAACCATTGCGGGATAGCAACGGTCTATGTAGTTCCCCGGAGCTGATCGTAGGCGTGCTGAAGTTCCTAGGCCTCTGCTTCCAACCTGCGGAGTGTGGGATCTTCCTGAAGGATAGTAAGCATATCAATCGACTGAGTTAGCAACTTAGTGCATTCTTCAAGTGACCGTGCAAGCATCACGCGCCCCATATCAATAATGTTCTTACACTATACTACGACCTCTGGGGGCATTGGTGGTGAGACCTGCAATTTCAACTCGACAATCTGGGCACTGAGTTCAAGCTGCAGCCGTGCGGCCTCCTCTTTTCTCCTTCATAACTCCATAGCCAACATACAAATTTGTGCTTCAATAGGCAAGTCCCCTATAATATCTAATGTCTGAGCACTCAAACAGGCTTCCGCTACGTACCTTTTCCATCTGTTGTTTTTGTGTGACTGCTTCATCGCGTTGGAACCGTAGCTGTTCAATATTAATTTTCTGCTCTTGGAGTATCTAGTCGACGCGGCTGACCCTTGCACGAAGTTCGATTATGGTGCTGTTGTGGAGTTGTTGTAAACTATAGCGTGGGAGTGCAGCCACGTTCAATCCCAATTTGGTAAGTCGTTCTAGTATTTCTCGATCTTCCGGTTGGTTGGTAACTAACACACCTACCAGAATCGGAGTAGACTAAGCAACCTAGGCTCTGAGTAATGGTTCTATAGCATTCATACCGGAGGCTTTTGTAGAAACACTAGGGCCTACCTACGCAATTCTTGATCCCAGTTCGCATAAATGTGTCTGGAGCTCCCCCAACACAATCTGTTGCTCCGACATAGCCTCATCGACTGCCTCTCGAGTAACTTTGTGAATGTTGTTTTCGATGTCATTTAGATTGCCCTCCGTTAGGGTGGTAACTTCACTGTCAGTCTTAGATGCTTTTTCTTTCTTTTGTGCCTTCGGTCGCTCTGGTGTGGCTGAGCGCTTTAGTGGGGTACCCATAGTAGTGGACGGCATATCCATTGCAGCCAGCTAAGTGGTTTCCTTCTAAGTGCCTTTGTCCTTTGCTGGGGTCTGCGCGCTTGGTACAGGTTTATTTGTTACTGCAAGTTTTGCCTCTTGCGCTGCCTTAACTTCTGCAGCATACTGTTCATTCCTCTTTTGTTATGCAATGTGCTTGGCTGCCTCTTTTTGTTTCTGAATAGCAGCCTCGTCTCGTTCCACTGCCGCGGGTCCTCGCCAAGCCGTGGGCCAAGCCTTGATAATCTTGTGAACAACGTCATTAGTGACAATGAACCGGAGAGGGGTCCATGTCTGGGCTCGGTCCTTCCATGCCCGGTTGTAGACATGATGCATATCTGCTTTGAATTCCACAATGTGCTTCATACTCTCATAAACTTCATTTGTTAAGCGTGGTAACTCATTGATCCATTGACGCACATTCGCATCCATCAATACCCAAAAGATCTTAATCCCTTGAATTCTTCTTACGTCCTTGGTCGCCCAGAGGGAAGCATACTGCGCGGCTTCCGGCCATTTCGGGATTAAAATAGGAAACTGGTTGTCTTCAGGCAACTTAGTAGTGACCAGCATGAGAGATAGTAGTAGCCACGCATAATAGAACGTCTTTCCTTCTTCCTGGACGTGGTGACAATTGGCCATAAATTCTTCACAAAGAAACTGTGACCAATTGAATTGTACACCAGCGGCACATTCTTCAGCCAGTGTGATAACTATGGCGGAGACCTCATAGCTCCGATATTTCCTCATTAATTTTCCTGCCAATAACTGAGTGGCCACCCGGCCTGCGTCATCGGAGATACTGTTAATGACGTACCCTCGTGATCCCTTGGCGAGCTTATACATCTTCTTTAGTCATTCTATCATTCCTACATTGTTGCTTTTGGCCGTAATTTCTTGAGGGTTCCGTCTAACACAGAGTAGATGCAAGACCCAGTGAACAAGTTCTGTTGTGATACGGACGGGTTTACCGACCCATAGTGTATCTTCGTGCACTAGACAGAGCAACTACTTGATGACTAACATAGTAATAGGGGGCCGGAGACAGTGCAGAACTGCTAGGGGACAAATTAATCCAGTTTCGTCCACCTTTCGCAGCCACTTCTTTGGTTGTAGAGTTGTCGCCATGCCTTCTATCTTGTGGTCCATTAAGGCATCCATCGCTAGATGGGGAAATTTTGTTCGATCTGCAAGGTCGCAATCGTTGGATTTCATTGTCGTGACACGACCAACCACCGAGTTTTCCACTGGGACGTCTTTCGGGAGAGAGGGGGTAGTGATTGTATTGTTGAATTCGTCCAGGTTTGTGAGTACCTTATTCGTCCTCTTGCTTGGAGGCATATACTTGGGTCGTTGCATTGGCTGTATAGGGTCCTCCTCATGGATGTCCTCTTCGACCCTCGTGGGAGACTCTTCTGTTTCTTCTTCGCTATCGATGATAACAGTTTTACCTTTTTCCTTCATTGTGGACTTGCTAACCTGCAGGTGTCGCGACGACCGTCGAACTGATTCGAGAAGTGGAGGTTTCTTCTTGGTCTTCAGCGTCCGGGGGGATTTAGAATGTTTTGCTTCCTGTGGCGACTTTTGTTGTGGACTAATGGCGGTAGGCCTTTGAGATTTCATGATGACATCTTTGTAATGTTGTGACACTGCCTCAAACCACGAACTATTTTCAACTTCCTCATTGCTCATAATGTAGACAATACGGACCGATTCTCTTGCCGGACAGTATGACGTGGTGGTGTGACCTTTACTTTGTTTATATATCTATGGAACTTGGAAACCAGCGGCGTGTTTTCGTGGTAGCTCATAAATGCAACTTGGGTGGTTATGCTTGTGCCTTACTGACCCGTCGCCCGCTTCAAGGTGCTTTAAATGCGCCATCATACCATGAGCAGTATCTTCAACGGTCACTTTCCATCTTTCCTTTGTAGCAGCGAATCCCCAAGGACGCAGATGCAGTTTCTGTAGGGAGTCAATAGTCGAATCGCGCCATTGTATAACACCCTGTTTTATAGTTGTGCACCCTCTTCCAACTGCTTGGGGTGCTGGGACTGATCCGTCGACGGATAGTCAGAAGGGCGAACCCTTCCTGTGGGTCCTCTGATTCCCCATTGACCCGGGTCACGAGCACCTGAGATGTCCTCCTGCTTCTATTACGGAGTTATGGTGTGCGCACCCCAATGGCTTTTGGTGCAACCTTATCAAGGTAGGAAAGTCAGCCATGTTGGTTTCCTTGGGCAATTCCTTTTCTTCATCTAGGGCGGCCACTTCTAATTGAAGTTTCTGGATGGCATTATCCAACTTCATACTGTGGTCACAGATTTGGGCCTCAGTTTGTTCCAACTCATCAAGTCATCGTTTTGCACGTTGAATGGCAGCCCACAGCTGTTGAACCTTGTCGTGGACGCCATCTCTAGTGGGAGAAGCTATGCTTATAGTGGCCGATTGGGCCGTAGGGAGGAGGTTCCCTCTAGCCTAATGATCCTGTGGTCCACTCTGGTCTGTTTGAGGTGTCGTTCGTCCGCCATACACCTATATTCTTCATGCTATCATTTTATGCCAACTTAACCGTCGTGCATATCTTCCAAATCGGAGTCGAAACCTTCTCTTGTATCTGAGCTTCCCCGATCCTTCTATCAGTGCACACACCCTGTTTTCCAACGCACTGGGCTATTCCTGTACTACACATGTGAGCTGGTCTTCAATGGTCACGTCCTGCTCTTCCAGGTGGCATCTTTCTTCACATTGTACACATTGAGTCACCCTATTACAATTGAGCATTGCAACTTCCTGTAATCGATTCTGCCAGCACTCCGCGTCCTCCTCAGAATCGATAGTGTAGATACTCTCACATTCCCATGAGTTTCTTCTATTATCATTGTAATGCATATGACTGGGGTTCTACACTGTTATCTGATAAATGTAATATAGTTCATCATTATTTTCCTTGTCGCGGACAGGTTCTGTGTAGCACTCCCCTTCCGCTGGGTCCAGTGGAACTACTATGCGAAGTGATTTCATTTCGAAAGTCATCATGTGCCTTTTCAAGTTGATGATTCCTTTCATATCGATGGCCCAATCGATCCCAAGCAAAGCAGGGTAAGGATTGCTATCATCAATAAGCTCTATGATTTCGAAATCAGTCTAGGTTTTTACACCATCGATATCCACCATCACCCCTTGCAATTGACCCATTGGTAAGATTTTTTGCTGGTTGGCCATTCGTAGTTGAATCGGGGACCATTGTAGTACGAGCTTGCCTATATTCTCCTAAGTTTGCTTAGCTAGTATATTTGCATCCGAGCCTAAATCCAAGATGACTTGATCCATTTCGTAGTCTCCTATCTGTGTCATAATTCTCATTTCTCATCTAGTGCGTAGAGCATGTCGTCCTACCCTCCAGACCACCTGGGGTTCGCTGAATTTGGTGCTCCTGCTAATCAATTCTTGTAACCCTTGGACATCCTTCTCATTCCACAGTAATTTCATGCATACATCAAGAAAGGAAGTGATCATGTAGGGGTCCACTTTGGCTTCCATTTGGTCCTTCCCACCTGAGGTAGCGGCTTTCGCGAAGCTCAGCTGGTCTTTGTTTGGCCCTACCCTTCCCTGCTATTGAGCATTGGAAAATGTACATATTTACCATTTATTTCTTTATCTTTTCCTTTGAATCGTAACTTATTTACATTCTAAGATGGTAATATGTTAAAGAATTATGATAGAATTAAGGAGATTTGTGATTGATACAAAATGACTAATTATTGTCTTTTTCTATACAGAAAGTGAAGAAAATGGAAAATCACTATTCAGGAGGAAAAGACAAAGCAGAAGAAACTATTGTTCCTTTGACAGGAAGCCGTATCTAGATGAGGAGATCAAGACCGGAGCTCATGATCCAGGAAAAGGAAGAGAAACCATGGCATCAGCGCAAGAAGACAAAAACGATGAACTAGAGATTAAAGACAAAGTGAATCCCTCAGGATCCTTTGATCCTGAGGGATTGCTGTTTCAAGGCTTATCGGTACTCTTGATACTTCCGCCTGGCCATTATAAAAAAGGACAGCGCTGGTAGCCCAGGAGGCGGATATTATTGTCAATTTGTAAAACTTATTGTTCTAATCTTAACTTTGATCATCGTTGGAACACTACCATTTATGATTAATATATAACTCAGTTGATGTTCCATTCTCTAATCCTAAAGTAAACACAGAAGTGCTTCCCTGGTGGCTAAGGGCCTAGCCCTAATGGATCCACTTGCTTCCTGTATCATTATTTTACGGTTACAGTCGTGTGTGGTTTGATTTCCTTTGCATTTCCTTAATTTAATTTATTCAGTAATCTTCTGTTTCTGAATGTTTCCCTTAATTTCTCTGTTATATCAAAATCGTAATAGGATAGTGAGATTATTATTCACAACTTAAAATGCCATGTTCTTCATTATGAAACAATATTGCACTGTTAATTCGAATTTTGTTGTTCATTTATAGATTGCTATTGTTGTTCATTTATAGTTGCGATTGTTGTTCATTTATAATTGTGATTGTTATTCATTTAACTACAGTTCACTTACAATTGTGGTTGATGTTCATTTAACTGTTGTTCCATTATAACTGCAATTGTTATCCCTTTATACCTGTAGTTAATGTCCATTATGCTAGAATAAGATAATTGATTCAATTACTTTATATTTGATGTGTGGTTACACTTAATTCGGTTTGTTGTTCCTTTCTTAGATTGTTGTTCAATTGCTTTCTTAGTTAAAGATTGATGTTCAATTCCATTATTAGTTGAAGGTTGTTGTTCAATACACTCCAGTTAAGATTGCTGCTCAATTCATTCCTGTAGATTAAGCTTTGTTTTTCGATCTTTTCAGTAGATTTAGTTGTTGTTCCTTTTCTGCTAATCAAAATGATTTTTCCAGCATTTGATTTGGTGTAGAAAGAAAGATCTACAACTATAACGAAAATTGACTACTGTTGTCTAAGTTTTCATTTACATCAATTTACAGGGGAAAGAATTATCATTACTGCATCCTTGACCGATGATTGCTATAGTTTCTTGAGTGAATGATTTAGTTACAAAGCATTTAAGTTTCTTGCCATTACAAATAGATTGTGTTTCCAGCATTCAATTAATTTTGTAAGCACTATGCTACAAACATTACTCTTGAACAAGTGACCACCTCAGACTGAGTACACTCTTGAGATAAAAAATCGTACCTGGATTGATAATTAATGTAGGGTAAAAAGGGGTTAAAAGACACCTTTTTATCGCTCAACATTTTGGTGTTGTTGCCGGGGAAAGTGTAGCCATTTGCTTCTTTTTTAAAAGAGAGTAGTGTGAGTACCTACTAGGAGAGAGTTGGGTTTTAAAAACAGAAGGTAAGAACTTGCGTACGGAGTATGTAACAGCCCTGCTCCCTAGCCCACTTTCCTGCAAATTTGTTGATTATTTTGGGTAGAAATAATTATTTGATTTGTGTACATGACTAAGCTGAAAAAGCCAGAAAAGAATCCAAAACCACTACCCAACCCTAATAAAGCTAAGTGTTATAGACATTTTTGGGCACTTCAACCCCAATCATAAATTTCCATAAATTGAGGGCTCCTAAGTCCTTAAAAGTGTTGCTTCACTGCCTAAAGGAACAAGGTCAGCTGATTACATCATCTCCCAGAAGTTCTCCACTAAAAACTACTCATAAATGGTCAAAATTGGACCATATTGAAAACCCAGTGCAGAAGATGCGATGCATATCACCTTCCCAGTGTACAAGGTGCGATGCATACTGAATGGCTCCTCTATAGGGTGCGATGGTCGGGAATGGACAAATGGCAGGGACAAAATGCAAGGTGGAAGATCATGGAATCTTCCATAAGCTTCCCCTCTGACACATGCCTCTCTATTTTCGACCAGGGATGAGTAAGAGATCACCATTTTCCATGTGGAAGCAGGAACTATCAGAGAGAGGCTACTCATCAAGACCCCAAAAGATGACTCACCTCCCTACAATCATCTATATATGGATCCCTCATCACAGAGATCCGGAGGCTGGAATCTTGTATCTTGTAGAGAAGTGTTGTTGGTTTTCTGGTGTATATTCATAGTGTTGGGTGGTCTGAGCTTTACTTGAGGTGAAGAAGGGCTTTCTAGCTGGAGGATGATGCTGGGTCATAACATATGGTTGTAATCCTCTTACTAATTTTCATCTGAATAAAGCTATTCAAGTTTTCCTCCATATTCTTGTATGTTTACTTATATATGCATTTATATGGTTAACACACATCTGGTCCTGTGTTATTTATGAATATAGATCTTTGTTCTTCGGTAGTAGTATGTTGCTGTGATTCCACAGGTGCTCTTTAAAGCTGGGCAGACGAAGAAGAATTGGAAAAGCTCTATTAGGAAGGAGAGGAAATCAAGCGCAAGACTAAAGTTGGTCTCCTTTGTTCCACTCCTATCTATTTTCATAAAGGAAAGCGAAAGTAGACTTAACTTGTTTGTTTCTAAAATAGCTACCAATCTTAGTGGGAATAACAGCATCCGAGTGGACACTATTCCTGGTAACAAAATGGCGACTCCACCGGGGAGCGACTAGATTGTTTGTTGGCCTATCTTTGTTTCTTTTATAAACTTACAGACAGAGTCTGAAGCCAAGCCAGCTAGCCTTCGAACTACATTTCTTATACAAATGCAAAGTAGATCAATGTTGCTTCAGTTTATCTCCAGGTTTTGTTTATGAATTAAACAATCGATCTGCAAACAGTCTAATTGCCATAAGTGGTGGCTCTAGTAACCTCCTTAGATCTACCCCTGTGATTTACATATACTGAATATCAATTACTCGGCCTAATTCCCTGAACTGAATTGCAAATTGTGAGTAAAAACTTGTTTAAAGTCTCGCACTGGTACCATCGCACCCTGCCTTCAAGGCAGTCTATATGAATCATACTTCCTGAGTGCAGTAGGTGCATTGCATACTGAATTCACAGTGTGACAGTGCGATGGTCAGGGAAGGTTAACTTTACCTTCAGACTTCGGTTTTTCTTCACTATTTTCAGTCCTATTCAAGAGTTTTGCTACCTGTGGTCGGTGTATTTCTGTGAAAACCCCCTTCTCTTACATTATTCTGCCTCCATAGTGCAAAGAACTGTGAGTGTTTTTATGTATTGTGAGCCATTTTCAGTTCTCTTTTGCAAAAAAGTAGCATAGTCGAACTGTCGTTTCTTGATCTGAAAGTGTCGTAGCTGTCGTTTTCAGTTTTAGAAGACAATCCCATTGTTCTTGATAGTCGATTGTACAGTTACTATTGCCTATGATTTGAATTAATAGTTTTTAAAGTGTCGAAAAGAAATTTTCATTTCGAAATCGCAAAGTGTCTCTCTTACCTTCACTTCATTTTGAAAAGAAATTTGTTGAGTATTGTCGCTTTGAAAGTAATTCAAATTTGCACATAGCTTTCTTATCATCATTCATACATTAAGAAGGCTGAAAACAAATACATGCATGTGCATTTGCATTTTGACTGCTTGTTTTAATTTAGGACAGTTCATTTAGCGTGTGCTCTGTGCTCTTTGCTGAAAGATTCTTAACTTTCTTTCCTTAGTAGCTAGGATTTTCATTGTTAAAAGAAGATTAAATGTTTGTTTATCATCTTAGACTGCATTTTAGGAATTGTATACACATCACGCGGTGAACCTGAAAGGCAAATTTTTAAGCAAGATCAACTTAAAATAAATTTAATGAATCTAACAACGCCTTGGAACCTAACACACAACATCTAGAGGTCTAGGCTAGAGACGTATTCCAGCGTCGTAAAACCTGGTAATTGTTGCTTTCATTGTTGGTTGGGTGATTCCTCCACTCTGAGACGGCAAGTACCAGTATGGACTTGTGCTCCCACGTACCGTCGAGTATATTTTGGGAGACCACAATAGGGTGCATCCTTTATCCTTAGGAAGCCGTGTCTGCCGCCCTATCGATCGCAATGCACTGAACACAGCATTCGGGAAGATTGACTGTCGTACCGTAAAAAGTATTCTGCAGTTTTGTGATTGGTTTGGTAATCCCCTCGGCCTAGATCTCTAGAGAAGTCCATTTTGCTCCTTTTCAGACTCCTTAAAGGAAAGGTTCCCTGAGCACTTGTCACTTCAGGCTCAATAAAAATCGAAGGCGACTAGAGTCATCTTTTGTTTTTCTCAACTCTTTAAAATTGAAAAAACAAGTTGTGTCAAAGCGTCCAAAATTTACTTTAATTGGAATAACATCACAATTTTCCTCATTTGGTCTTTTAGGTTGAAAAATGGAGTCTACCAACCAAGGATTTCCCCTTGGAGGAAATCCTAGTCCCTTCTCCTCTTGGGGAGATGTTGGTGCACCCCATATGGCCACATTGTCACTTCCAGGATTGACAATTCGTTTGCATGTCTGGCTCTTCTCTACCTTTGTCGTTCAAAATCCCATAATTCCTGAACAGTCAAGTCAGCAACTAGATGACACCAGAGTTGCCTCCCAACCTTTTACGTCATTTGATTCTCCCTCTCCTCCTTCCTCTTCGCTTGATAAAGCCGATAAAGCTAAAAATCAAGTCACTGAGAAGAAGAAGAAGCAGAAAGAGAAAAAGGAACCAAAATTGAAAGGGGGCAACCAAGCATCATCTAGAAAAAATCCTCACACTTCACCGTCTAAACCTAAATCTCCTTGTGTCATTTGCAATGGAGACCACTATCACCGAGATTGTCCCTGCATCCCACGGATCTTAAGGGACTGGTCTCCTCGTTTGCACAATCCGGTGTCATCAACCTCTGATGATCATGTTGAATGCACACCATCAACCAATGAAAGTGAAGCACCTGGACAGAAAAGGAATCGCAGATTTCCTTGTAAATTGTGTGAAGGCAATCATGCCATCCACCATTGTCCCTTCCTTGATGAGGCTAAAAGAGATTTGGATGACCGTCCTGCTTCAGCACTATGGCTCCCTCCTGGATATAAAAAACTCTTGCTAAGTCCACCACTAGTTGAAACTCCGGCTGGCCCATCATTGTGGTTGGCCGAAGCGTCTATCATTGAAAATGAACCCTCTGAATCCATACCAGACGAAAGTCAAAAGGTCGAGATGGCATTTGACCCGGTCTTGCCTTCAGAGTGTTCATATTCAAATGATACCGTCACTTAAGAGAAAGAGAACGTCACCGTTCAAATTCTTTTCATCAACACAGACTCCGATGAACTTGGGGGCAGTCCACCCATTCCTTTATCGCAGGAAGGAAGTTCATCAGAGTCATATCCGGCTGTCTATTCAATCCCACCAACAAGCAACCTAGTCATTTCCTTCGACTGGAATCTACTAGGCAGACCCCGTTTACCAGCTAGTGTACCATTCAGAATCATTGTACAAGCTTACAGAATGGTCATGGATGGTACCATCATTGATGAAGGGGCTTCTGTGAGTATCCATTCCTCAACTGCATGGAAAGCTCTTGGTTCGCCTCGCTTTTGCCTGAAATGAGAAATCTGACAGGCTTCGACAAAGGAACCAGTCGACCTTTAGGGATCCTTCCAAATGTGCCCATTACTTTGAGAAGGAAAATTGTTCACATGAACGTGATGGTAG